>CAKKLC010000250.1:3952-14582 GCA_918559645.1 Ceratonova shasta | reverse complement strand
ATTAAATAATTTTTGAAATTTCGTCTCTGAAATAAGCGTATGCGATTTTAAGGATAAAAAATGAATTGATAAGTATAGTTGAGTGTGCAAACGGCTTAGAAATAATACATTTTCAATTAGAAAAACCAGTTTTTTTAGTTAAAAGTAAAGTATTATTTAAAAAAATAATAAAAGTATTTTATAAATATTTGGATGGTATAGAGCATGTTGAAAATGCTTATTAATTGACTGTAAATAGGGATACATCCAGCAGTTTGAATTTGTTAGTTCGAGAATTGATATTCGATTACATGTAAAAAAAAATGACGAATAGTCGGAGGAATAAATATTGATGGTTAGCCAAAAGTTGTTGAAATTGACGCAAGTTTATTTTCACGAGGAAGTATTATATAGGAAAGTTTCTTGAACATAGATGGTTTGTTGGTGGAATTAAAAGAGGGCGCAGGAACGTTTTCTTGTTCTAGTTAAAAACAGAAACGCTAATACAATAACATCAATAATTATTTCAAATATTTTACCGGGAAGTCTAATAATTACAAATGAATGAAGGACATTGGAAGTGGCACTATGTAATTTTTCAAATTGATTTCATAACAAAATTTAGTATTTATTGTATTTTGTAGACCTATTCTGACCGGAAATTCATACACAAAACATTGAAGGGTTTTGGTCAAAGTCAAAATCTTTAATGTAGAAAAAAATTGGAATAAATAGGGAAACTAAAACGGAGTTCTTTATTTAATTTTTTTGGAAATATTTTTTTTAAAAATGCAAAAGAATAAATATTTTGATGATTATGTTAAGGTTTAAGGAATAAATGTTTAAGACTGATCAACATTTATTTGTAAATGGAACCTTTAGAATAATTTGTTTTACGAAATTCTTACTTTAATAAAAATTAAAATTTATTCCTTGGCTCTTTTTTTTTTAAATGTTACAGATTTTGCGCTTTTTTAATGGATCCAATATTTTTATGGAATTTATTTAAATCTTTTTAAACACAATTTTAATTATTTTATTAATTTAAATAAATTTTTATTAGTTTAAAATTTTTAGTTTTTAAAAATACACGTTATTTTCGATTTACCACATTTTCATTAAATAAATGTTTACCGAAAAAATTATATTGACGAAGTTATATATGAAAGTTCTAGATGGATATTTCTGTAAGGGAAACTAATTAAGTGTGTTTTTGCAATTTGAAGTGAAAATGTTGCATATAAAAATCAGTAAAATGCTGTAACTAAAAATTACTTGATTTGGTTTCTAAATTGTAAAAAAAAAGAGTTATCAAATTAATAAATTACAAGTATTGCATAAAACGGAATTAGAGTTTAGTTGGTTACACTATTCAATATTTTGCATTAAATTTTAATGCAAATCCAATAACAAATTTTTGAATACCTCTTTTATTTATAATTTTGATATAAATATCTAAATGATTTATATTTAATAATCCATATTGGTCACAATTTCCATAAGATATGTAATTGTATTAATATCATCTTTCCAGCTCGCAACAACTCTACTTATTTTTTCGTTTACTTGGACAAACCTTTTGTTTTGCTTATTGAGGAAGAATAAAAATTTAAGTATATATTTTCGGTTATCAGTTTTTTTGCTTAAATTTTTTATTGATTAAAATGACCATTTCAGTTATTTTCTTCATTTACCATTACTTTGAGTAGGTTTCTAATATTTAAATTTAGAAATAATTTAGTTGATTTAGTTCAAAATTTTAATTAAATAGATAATAATGTAGAATTTTTACATGATTAGTTTTGCATATTAATAAAACTAAATATTAAAAATACCAGTTTCATTTTAGGGACATTAAATCATTGAATAATATATAATTCTACTAAAATTAAATAATTTATAAATTTAATAATATTCATAATTTTAATACAAATATTACTTAATTTAAAGATGATAAATTTAGGAAATACTGTAATTATGTTAAAATATTGATTTAGAAGATTCTAAAATAAATTATTTATTGAAACCATACAATATATATAAAAAAATAAAAGTACCTTAATTGTATATAATTTTATAGGATCGACTTTATGATTAAGAAATTTGCTATTCTAGAAAAGAGTTTGTCTTTTTAGTTACTCTCTGAAGAAAAATTAATTGATTATGAAATAGTTTATTTACTTTTTCCTAAACAATCTTTGATTTAAAAATATTCATATATGGCTTGAATTGATATAATAAAGAGATTATTACGCAGTGATCAGCTTATAAGGGTTTCTTTTTAGATAGATCGCTCAATTTTATTGATATAACAAAAGTAAGAGAAATAATATAACTCTTTAAAATTTTGAATTTCCATACAAATTTATTAAATGTTTGATAAAAATATATTACTGATAAAAATGTAATAAAGAAATCCCTAAACTGATTAACTTATCTATATATGTTATAATTAGGGAGAGTTCAATACTAAAAAATGCAAAAAATTGCGGATAATGTGATTTTTTCTGAATATATGCAAAAAAATGCGATTTTTGTATAAATTTAAATTCTGTTTTAATTTTACCTTGTTTGGTAATATTGGTATTAATAAATAAAATAAAAAATTATATACTCTTAAAATAATAGTTTATTTTTTAGCGTGTTAAATGGTCTACCAGCAAAAACTATGGTTGGTTCTAAAAATAACTTCAATTAAAATACAATTATGAAAAAACCAGTAAATTTATTTACCAAATATATTTTTTATATTCGTTTTAGTTTTGTGTTTTACGGGTCAGTTCTCACCAGCATTTTAAAGATAGAAATGTGTTGTTACCCATGCAACATCAAACACTGGATAAAATAAAAGTGTCTCGTAAATTAATAAATCATTTAGCAAAAATTTACTAGATTTTTATTTTTTTTGAAATGAATACTAACCACAGGTAGAAGAGAATATTAATTGGAATCCTATCAAAAAGAATTGTATAAATTTCTTAGTATCATGAATCAATATATCACTATTTTAAATATAATAAACAATATAATATTTAGGTACCGATTAGAACTTTAAAATTATTAGCTCTTTGTAGTAAAAAAATAAATTTATTTAATAATTGCCATAAATACATTGTTTGTGTACTTATTGTTCATGATTCTAAGGTTTGTATTCCATAAATACCATAAACTCTTATATTTTCGTTTCTGTTTACACCTTCACATTTTTTTCATAAGCTTTCAGAGTTCTAGTTATAGTTAACAAAAATTTATATACATAATTAAAATGTTTTAATTTTTTTAGATATCCTGAATAATTTTTTTTAGATATTCCTTTAATCAATAAATTATTTTTGCATTGTGATTTTAGGATAACTATGTATAAAATTTACGCCCATGGCGAAACAAAAAAAACTAAAAAGTAAATTTATAAGAAAATATATTAGAAAATATGCTAAAGTACTCGTTTTAGACCCTGGAAATACTTTGCATTGTATTATCTGTGCTAAATTAGTAAATCATGAGAAAAGGATTCTTAAGATTCCCAAAGATCAAGCAAGAAACACAAAAAAAACAAAAGTCAAAACTTTTTTACAATCATTTTTAACAGACACCCTATCTGAACTCACAACAAAATCTGTTAGTGCTTTCATATCTGCGGATATCCGCTTAAAAAATTACAAAACAAAGAGCTGAAAAATTTATTTAAAACACGTTAAAATTCAACTTATAATTAAATCTAGTGCCAGAATAAGAGTATATAATTGCAAACCAATTGGAAATTATGTTGAAATTAGAAGGTCGTGAAATATTTTTAATTTTCCACCAAACAGAAGTATTACTTCAGAAATATTGTAATATCTTGAGAAGTTGTATTTCAGACGCTGGAAAAATATATTTATTGGGATGCATCCATATTAATCAATCACCAAACTTTACAATTGTTTTAGAATTAATCTAAAATGTCCTTGAAGCTTATAATATAAACTTTTTAAATTTAATAATGTTGATTTCTAATGCAGCGACGTATATGATGAAGGCTTCAATAGATCTTAAATCTAGAAACACTAATTTCTTTCACGTCCAGTGTATTACGCATTTAATACACAACTATGCCGTGAGAATACAAGATTTTTATGAAGAAGTTAATGGTTTGATTGATAAGATAAAACTCTTGACACACAAGAACAAGAAAAGAATTGCGTTGTTCTGTAACATTGAATCTCTACCATCAGTTATTGTAACCAGATGGTCTAGTTGGTTGAGAGCATCAATGTATTATTGTAGGAATCTTCCAGAAGTACGAAGAATTGTCCATTCTATAAAAAGAGGATGGAATTTTGGTTTCTAGAGCGTAGTCCGCCATAGCAAAAAATATTTGACCGTTGATCTGGTGTGTATCAAAGAATGTTATTTAGTGATTATAACATTTTTTTATGAATTAAAGGATCTTAAACATACAATTTCATCTGTTTGTTCCGTTATAATCATAATCAATCTGGGAAGCAATCAGGTTGACATAAAATATTATATAAATACAAGAATTGATGAAAACGATACATTGAACATTTATATAATGCAAAACAAAGATATATTACCATGCACATATTAGGAATTAGAAAGATGCTCTCCTTCATCGATCGCAGTTAAACGTAGCTTTTCTCTTCTTAAGAAGCTGTTTGTATGTGGTAGAGAATTTTAATCCCAAAAATGTCAAAAACTACATGGTTTTGTATTATAATTTACGTTTTTCAGAAAGGATTGATTATAGTGAGGATGTAGTAATTGAACTTCAATAAATTTTTAAATGCGATACTTTTTGAGATAATTGCAAAAAAAAATTTGCCGATTTTCTTAATTTCAAATGCGAAAATGAACCTCCCTAGTTATAACATTATCGATTTTATAATTAATTAATGAGCAAAATATTTTTCTACTGGATACGATCTATAGTTGGGAAACTACGTGATACCTCTCTATATTCTTAAAGATCCTGAAATTGTTTTAATAAAAACTCTTAAAAATGATTGAATAACAGTATTAAGAAAAATAATATTTTTGAACTACTTTATTCCGAAAGGTATAAGTTTTTGTTTTGATAAAAATAAAATAAAATTTATAAACTGGTTTTTTAAGGAGTTGTAGAAATTAAAATTCTTTGAAATTTCAACAAAAATATATATTAATAATTAAACTACCAGATTGTTTCTTACAACGTATAATAAAAACATTTGATCGACGACAGAATTATTCTAACTAAACTAAAATTTAAAACGTTACAAACAAATGAATACTAATACTATAAAAATCTTTAATAAACAAAAAATAAAATATATAAAAGAAGTTGACTAAGATTCTCTTCAATGACTTCTAACACGCTTGCCAGAAACAAAAATAAATTAAAATTTTTTCTATATTCTTTTTTTAGAATTTTTTAAGGTAAATGCTTAAAGTAAAATTATTGAATCATAAAAAGTTTCGGTTTTTTCAATTAGTTTATTTTATTTTAAAAATATTACTTAAGGGTCATTTTTTTGCATGATCCAAATTTCTAATTGTAAAGAAATATTATAGAATTTTAATATAAATATCAATTTGATGGTCCGTTTTATATCTATAAATTTAAATAAATTTTAAAATCTTTATTTTATTTTAACTAAATCCTTCTGTTTTAAATATGAAATAACTTTTTAATTTGTTAAAAATAATACAAAATACTTCCTCTAATACAGTATTTCCCAAGCATATGTCATCTGCGCTCACTTAAACGATACAAATCCTCGATTGCCCATAAAAAAATGATTTTATAAACATATGGTGTAAGTGTATATAAATTATAATAATATAGAAAATCAATGCTTTTTAGCATCAATATTTTAAATAAAATAGAAAACAAATTGAAAACTTGAATTTTTTGCAAAAAAGTCCCATGCCCACCTTGCAAAAAACTGCTCTATTCTAATTTTATCAGGTAATAATTCACGAAGCACGAGGTTTTGGCATGGAAGGAATTTCATAAATTTAAACTCGTTAAAATAAGCGTGTAAAATATTTTAAATTTAGGAAATTATAAAAAAATTAATAAAAGTTAATACATCTGCTTAATACTGCAAAATTTTTAAATTTAAACAAATATCTGTTTAAATTAATTTATCAAAAATTATTCGCGATTCCTCTGAGATACTCGATTATTTTTTGATCTCTGTAGCTGTCCACATTTGTTAAAATATACTTCATAGAAATTTCCTTGGTCAAAACTTCTGGCGCAAAAATTTCACCTACCGAATAACGCAACCTATTTTTTAATTTAAAAAAAATATGAATATTCTTGACGGTAAGATACATAAGACTATTTTTTAAAAAAAATTTATTATCATAAATTAAGTACTATTTCTTACATTTCTAAACATTTGCAACCAAATACGAAGTATATTTTTTAGTTTTTTAAACAAACAATCTCAATACACTCAATTTTAAAGGGAATCATTTTTAAATTACGTAAAAATTCAATCCTTACAAATATTAGAACATTCAATCCAAAAACGATCATAATATATAAAATTTTTGACAGAATTTCGTTTATAGGGGCAAATTAAATTAACGTAAAACAAAAGCTAACAGGAATAACAAATTAAAACAAAATAAATATAGTTTAATAATTATTTCTTGTTAATTATTTTAACTAATTCTACCAATAGTTCGTCAGGAGGTAAATCTCTATTATTTCTTCTCTAGGTAATTTCGGCTTGATAAAATTTTATGTACTTTCTTCTTAAAATATTTTTATTTCTTAGCCATCTTTTCAGCACATTTAAAATATATTCAATTTTCTGTGTGTGAACATCATTATCCTCTAGATTAATAAAGTTCACAGAATGATTAATTGTTTGATGGTTATAACAGTTTTCTTGTAAAAAGAAGGACATATAATCTGCCAATTGTTCAGTAATTACTGTTGTTTTTTCTGTAATGAATTGTTTTATTAGAGCTTCTAGGGTTTCTGAATCTCCTATATCAACATTTTTTAATATCATTCGACCACCAACATGTTCAATGGCCCGGAATAACCACTGATGATCATTCATTCTTCCACTGTTGTACTTTCTTTTTTTTAGTTATCAAAGTTTCATCTATCTTGACTATACTTTCATTACCATGTTGTTCTGTAGCACTATCAACAAATAACTTAAAATGATTACCCATTAAATTAATAATTTTTTGTACTGTAGAACTAGAAAGTTTACTTTTACGAATTATTGCACTAACATTGCAGTTTTCAATAAAAAGAGAAATAAATTGTAATATTTCCGTTGCGTTTCATCTTGTAAAACTAAATTGTTAAAATTGGCAAGCATCAAATCGTTTTTTGCAATTTCCACACCAATATCTTGCTAAAAATGATGTGCTAGAATACTTATTTAGTCAAAGAGATGTTTAAAAACAGGGAAACGGAGGATTTTGTGTAATAATACTTAGACACACTAGTATTTTAGGTATTATTACAGTGTTATTCCGCAACATATCTTTATATTTTAAGAATTCCTCTTCTGTAAAGTAATCAAATATAGGGTTAGAATTTTTAAAACTCAAAACTTTAAATTAGATATGTTAAAAAATTATAAAATACAGTAGAGTTTCAATTATCCGAACCTTTTGGGACTGGTATTTTTTAGTGCTGGTTCAATAATAAAAATTTCAGATAAAAAAAATCATTTAAATTAAAAAATCTTTGATTGATTTTTGCTTCAGCTTTCGTGATTTTTTATTTTCAACAAACTCTTTAACTCTTTTAAAATTCAATAAATATAAATCCGTACATTCTTCCTGACATTCACACCACTCAATAACAGATTTTAAAGCTACGATCACTTCATCAAATGATAATTCATTAGATAATCTTTCTTTTTAATTTTAAAATCTTCAGAATCCTCAGACTTTTTATCCAAATTATTACTCAACTGAACATTATTAATAATATCATGATCTTCAAGAAATTCTTAACCTGGATCATCTTTATCGCACTCTAACCAGTTTTACAAAATATTTTCGTTTAAGAATTGATTTTCCCCTATCTTAAATAAAAATTTTCCATATCAGTTTTTATAAAGTTTATATTATCTATAAAATCAATAGCATCATTTGTTTCATAATTTTTTGCTTATTTTCTTTAAATATCTTACTCTATGACTTTTTTTAATTTATTAGATTAAACATTATTCCAAGCATAAGCAATAATCAAACAAAAGTCTTAAAGATTTAAATTTTTAATAAATTCTAGTTCTGTCTTATAAAATTCATGGTTTAAAAGTTTACGAAGAAGTATTTTTCTATAATTACGTTTTACTAGTTCTATTACTCCCTGATCCATAGGTTGAAGTAAAGATGTTACTTTCGGTGGCAAATCCATTACTTTAAATTGGCTAATTATACTATTTAGAATATTTTCTGTTGGATGGGATGGTGCATTATCAAGAACTAGCAGAAACTTTTGTGATATAACCAACTATATTTGATAATTTATAACTTTCGGAATAAAACATGTTTCATACCAATTAATAAAAAAAAATTCATCAAGGCGTTACTTTGATTTTTGTATTGAACTGAAATATCATTATTGTTTTAAAACAACGATTGTTTTTATATTTTCCAATTATTAGAAATAGTAATTTATAATTTCATGAAGAGTTAATGTATAATAATGATGTAACCCTATCTTTTTCCGTTTTATAACCTGAAATTTAGTTTTCATTTTTTCCAATTATCGAGCTTGTACGCAAATTTTTCCACAATATTCCAGTTTCATCAGCATTATAAATTGTTTCGGGTATATATTCTTTTTTCTTAATATATTTATCAAAAGCGTGTAAAAAAACGTTCGCTGATGTAAAATCAGCTAAATGTTTATTCCCGTGTGTTTTCAAATGATGTATGCCATGCATCACTTTTAAATTTCTTAACCATCCTATACTTCCTTTAAACGTTATATGTAGATTTATTTCTGTGGCAAAAAATATTGCCTTCTCACATAACAAAGGTCCACATATTGGCACACGGATACTGCGTTTTTGTAAAAACCACTGTACTAAAGCAGCATCTAAATTTTTATCACTTGTTGTTTCATAGATTTTCTATTTATTGGTTTAAATCTCATGTCTTGTTTTGATATATATTCCAGAATTTGATCTTTATTTACTCTGATATTTGAAACCGTAGATTTTCCGATATTATATTCTTAAGATAAAAAGCTAATGCTGGCATCATGATCTAACAATTTTATTATTCCAACTTATCTTCTAGAGTAATGATTATTCTCTTCCTTTTAATTGACATGTGGACATAAAAAATTAATTTGGATAATTGGTAATTTTGGATAATCGGAACTTCACTGTAATAACAAGAATTAGATATAAAAATTTATTTATTTTTTCTTCTGTTAATTGTTTTTTTTTTCAATTAATTTAATATTCCCTGTAAACCAAATACAGCTAAATATTTATAAATAAAAAGTTACAAAAATCATAATTAACCATAGGTTAAAATACACTTTAAGGGCCCAAATACGCTTGCGCGTCAATGGGTGATATTGATAATTTTCCTCTTGATAATATTGATAATTTCTTGATCTTTGATTTGTTTGAATTAAAAACACCAATTAACGTAATTACTATTATACACAGTTTTTTTTCGTTACCGAAATCTTGTTTATGCTCTAGTTGTTCCAAAATTATGAATCTACAACAAATATTTCAAATATAGATGCATACATTTTTAGATGCACAAAATGTAAAAAACAAACTTCCAGAAGAAATGGAACTTTTTTTTAAAATTCCCATTTGTCTTTTTTGCAAATATGGTCTTTGATATATTTTTAAGTAAATAATATACACATGAAGCAAGAATAGCTGAAAAGACATTTGAAAATGATAATACTATTGTTGATTGAAAATATTATATAAGATAAGTTTATATAGAAAGCAATAATTTATTCAAAGAAAAAATAGGTGGAGCAGAAATAGTTGTACAAATCAACGAATCAAGAATTGCCAAAAGAAAATATGAATGTTAACGTATCCTAGTAAATCAGAATATTTGGATTGTTGGAGGGGTGAATGAAAATAACAATGTATTCATGTGTCTTACGGAGGTTAGAAACCAAAACACATTAACAAAAATAATAAAAGAAAATGGAAAAGATAATTCTTTTATTGTTACGGATGGATGAAGAGGATATTCCAAATTGAATATGGAAGGCTACGCGCATGAAGTAGTGTCCATGAAAGAGAATTTGTTAACCAAGAAGGTTTCCATACAAATAAAATGGAGGCAATATGGGGAGCTTTAAAGAAAAAATACAGATATATAAGCAATAAAAAACTTGATATGACCCTATCATATATAGCAAAATATTTATTTGAGAGGAAATATAAGGAAAATAGATTATCACAATTTATAATGGCTATAAATATGGGCTGAAGTGTAGTATAGCACCTCCCTGGATATTTGTCACAGACTTAAATCCTCTTGGGGATATTATCTATATGTTGTATTGATGACAACCTAGACTGGTTTTTAAATACTTTTGTAATTTCGGGTTATAAAAGTGTTTAGAAAATAATCTTATTTTATCCTAAAAACCAACAATAAAGAATCAAATCTTTTTTTTCTTATTCCT
>CAKKLC010000248.1:8601-38113 GCA_918559645.1 Ceratonova shasta | reverse complement strand
CTTTTTATTGGGTAAACTAAACCATAATTTTATATAGCATAGTGGCTCGAATATTCCTATTTCAAATAGTACGGCGAATTTCAGCAACCGATTAACTGTACTATTCAAGACATTTATGTATAATTATTTTTAATTGTATTTACTTTTTAATTTAAAATGAATAAAAATTTAAATACAAATTGTATTTTATATTATTAATTATGGTTCTTAATCAAACCATTATAGAATTCTTTTTTCTAATTATAAGCTTTATGTATATAGGTATATTTTTTGACTCATAGCCTTATACCTCATTATAAAAATAATATTTTTTATTTGTTATATAAAATGTAGTATTATATTTATGTAATGTTTGAATAATTGAATCAAAATTAATATTTTTTTTAAGTAAATTTTTAAATATGATCAAAATAATTGAAGTAAAGTTTTAAATATTAATATCATTTTTAAAGACTTTATAGTCGATAAAGATTATATAGTTTGTTTATATTAGAAATAAGTTACAAAACATACATACTAAAAAGAAATTTAAATTAACATTTAATAAAATTTAAATATATATTAAAAAATTTATTTAAAAATAATAGCAATCTATCTAAATTAAAAAAAATTTAACTTTGATTGTTATTTTAGCCAAAAATTATTATCTACATATATAAAAAAAGAAAATCATTAATGAAGATTTGCATAGCTATTTTTGTAATTAATTATTTAAAATATTAATTTACGATGCATGTAAAAGTAAAAATTTAATTCAACTACAATCATTTTTAATGTTAAGAATTTATTACTATGTTCTACTTGTTCATTAACAAGAATAGAATTAAATTTATTTATTATAAATTATTATATAATTTTTTGAAAACAAAATATACCAATAAGTCTACCGAATTCTATAAAATGATAAAAAATATTACAATCGGTTAATAAATTCAATTTTTTAAATAAAATGTTAAATATGATAGATAATATTACTAAAAAAACATAAAATCAAAAACCTAATATTATCAAGACAAACTTTATAATAAAACAAGTAGCCATAGTTTAATTAAAATATATTGTATTTTATTTTTGCTATTTTTTATTTATGGTACGAATTTCATTAATGTCATTATAATTACTTTACTATTATGTAATTTTGATGAATAAAACAAATGTTTAATCATATTTTTCTTTAAAAACATTATAAATATTATCAATTTGAATACAATATTGGTTATTTGATAATTAATCATATTGTTTATTTTAAATTTTGTCATAAATCTTCAATTATGAACATAAATTCTTATAAACCCTTTTCTACATCTTATAAAAGACTTAAAAAATCCTATTATAATAAACTAATCAAACTATAAGACATTTCTTGTAGTTGAAAATTCTAAATTAATTTCATGAAAAAAGATTTTTTTTAAATATTTTTTAAAAATTTTTTTAAAATTATACTTTTACTAATTAAAATCCAGATATTTATTAAAATAACAATTTACTTATCTATTTTTAAATTTATTTTATATCAACATAAAATTCAAAATTTTTCATTTAAATTAATATTTATTTACAATTAAAACTATAAAAAATTTGGATGTTATAAAAGATTCAGATCTTTATAAATTCTAAATTTAATATTTATACATAGTTTTATCATAATTTAGTTTAATAGATTTTGATAATTAAAAAAATAAACTTGGAAAATCTTTTCCTCCCATACATATATTTAGAAATTTATTTATTTATTTTTAATTAACAAAATTATAATTATATGCCAAGTTTAATTAAAATTGCAACATTTGATGAAATTAATTTTATACTACTTTCTAGGCAATTATGAAAGCTTAATGGTGTGAATACATTTATAAAATTTCAAATTTTTTTTATATAGTTTAATAAAGGATAACCAACAATTTTAAATATTGAATAAATCATAAATAAATTTATAATAATACACATTAGAATAATATTTTAAAGAGAAAATTAAAACTAATATAATTTGTTGAATTAATTATACATAGATTATAATAATAAACATGAGAATAAACATCTATAATAGAAAACAAATCAACTAGTATAAATTTATAATAATAAACATGAAAATTATTATCTATGGTGTATAACATACCAATTAATTTAAATCTATTATAATAAATATACAAGTAATCATTTATAATAAATAACAATACATTTATAAACCTAAAATAAAATTATAATAAATATACAATTAATGATCTATAATAAATAAAATATATTTATAAACCTTGAATTAATATATATAAATTAATAATTATAAAAATGAAAAACATATTCTTTTTTAAAAAACATATATAAACCTCAAATTAATTATATATAAATTAATAAGAATATAAATGAAAAAAATAATATATAATAAATAATATACATGTATAAATAGTGAATTAAATATTTTTTTATATTAATTTAAAAAAATTAATACATTAATAAATATATATATATATATATATATAATAGTTTTCGTTTAAAATAAATAACATTTATTAACCTTCAATTAATTATATATAAATTAATTATAATAAAAATATGATTGATCTATAATAAATAATATGCATTTATAATCGTTTAATTAATTAATTTTAATATTATTTTATTAAGTAATGATCTATAATAAATAACATGTATAAACCTTAAATTAATTTATATAAATTTATAACAATAAAAATAAAAAAAATCATCTTTAATAAATAAAATACATGTATAAACCATGTATAAACAATGAATCAATTATATATTTATTATAATAAATAAAATTTATAAACCTTGAATTAATTTAATATTAATTAATTCTATTAAACAAACATTCGATTAATCATCTATAATAAATAACTGAATTTTATAAACCTTGAATTAATTAATATATAAATTAATTATAATAAATATAATATTATTGATTTATATTAAATAATATACTTTTTTAAACATTGAATTAATAAAAATATAAATTTATTATAATAAATAAACTAGTAATTATCTATAATAAATAATATAATTTTATAAACCTTGATTTAATTATATATTTATTATAATAAATATACCAGTAATTATCTATAATAAATAAAGTATATAAACCTTAAATTAATTTATATTATATAACAATAAAAGTTAAAAAAATCATCTATAATAAATAAAACACATGTATAAATCTTGAATTAGTTAATTATTTATTTATTAAAATAAATATATGATTAATTATTTATAATAAATAACAATTATTAACCTTAAATTAATTAATATATTATAATAAATATAATATTATATTATAGATATGTAATAAATAACATACATTCATAAAACTTGAATCGATTTTATATCAATTAATTCTATTAAATATAATACATTAGATATATAATAAATAATATACTTTTAAAAACCTTTAATAAATTAATATATAAATATTATATAATAAATATAATATTATAGTTCTATAATAAATAACTTGTATAAACCTTGAATTAATTAATATATATTTTTATTACAATAAATATAATATTATGGATCTATTATAAATAACTTGTATAAACCTTGAATTAATTATTTAAATAAATTAATTCTATTAAATATAATATATTAGATCTATAATAAATAATATACTTTTATAAACTTTTAATTAATTAATGAAATAAATTAATTCTATTAAAAAAAAATATATTAGATAAATAATTAATAATTTAATTTTATAAACCATAAATTAATTATATAAAAAAAAGGCCTGCCATCTGCTGACTTTTTAGCCAGGATAGTCCCGTATTTTTGAAATTTGTTACGGATTTTCTAAATTTTGCTAAGATTATCACTTTTTTAACTAGTTTTTGCAGATTACTTTGTATAATAAAATAATTAAACAGTTTTCAACATATGAAAAAATATTTAAGGTAAAAAATAATATATCGCCTTAAAACTTTTCACTTCCGGGCTCTAATTTTTCCCAAAATTATCAAAAAAATGGTGATAAAAAAACATAATTTTAATATTTTGCTATAATAATTATTAATTTCATCGTAGAATCACTTCTTGAGACTGTTAAAGCTATAAGTAACAAAATTTTTATTCATTACACGACAATTTAAAACGTGGAATTACTTAAATTATATTATTCCTTCAGCATGAATTCAAAAAAAAGGTAAAACTAGTTGGAGTAATAAGCATAAAGATTAGCTCAGCTTTCTGGATAAGACTAAAGAAGATGATTCCAAAGCTTGTTGTAACATATTTTTATCGACATTCTCTATTGCATGCTGATGTCGTGCTGATATTGTGGTTCACTGTAAAACTAAAGGTCATCAATCGTCCGTAAATGCACGATCTTCAAGCTCAAAAGAGACAAACATCTTCAAACAGCTTAAAATGTCATAAAAACTTAAAATTATAGAAAAACAAGCTGTTTTAGCATTGCACACAGAAAAACAAGCTATTTTAGCATTTCACACAGCAAAACAAGCTGTTTTAGCCTTGCACACGACAAAACATAATTTATCGTAAATTTTTTCTAACTGCATATCGAATCTTATCAAGAAACATTTTGAGCCTAAGTTCAGTCTGGCTCTTACTAAGACGACAGCAATTGTAAAGAATGTCCTGAATCATTTTGTCAATGAGATATTGATTAAAGAATTGAAAAGGATTAATTATTTTTTTAATAACGGATACCTCAAATCATGAAAAAAAAAAGTTACTCTCTCTAAATGTTCGCTTGTTTATACCAATAAAAGGTGTGTCTCACAATAAAATCGAATTGACATTAATTGAAAAATCAAATAAAATTGCATATGAAATCATTAGAAAAGTTTGAGAATATGAGTTGGAAAAGAAATTGATTTGTTTTGGTGCAGATAATACAAATATTTATTTTGGTGGAGTTAATATAGAAGGAATAATAACGTTTAGGGTAAACTTCAAAATAAACTAAATTGTCATATTATTGGTTTGGGATGTTCTGCTCACATTCTCCATAATAAAATTAGAGCAGGATGTCAAATGTTGGATGTTAACATCAAAAATTTGATTTATTCTTTGCAAAAGCACTTTAAAATCTATACCGTGAGAACCGTATCATTTACGAAGTTTTGTAAAAATGGATATACCTTTCAAATCACTGAAATCCCACTCAACGATAAGATTTCTTTCACTAGCACAGTGAATACAACTATTTATCAAAGTGTTCAATTCATTTAAAGATTATTTCTAAGGACTAAAGACAAAATGTTCACCAATCATCAAAAACTTTTCTCGCTTGAGAGCAATTAACTTTGACTACTTTTCCAGATTTATCAAATACAAATTATAAACTAAGTCATGCTTTTGTTTGAAAGATTGGATATTGCTGTATTTGAAATATCTTGCGAATTGAGAATATTCAAGCAATAAGTCAAAAATCGTCTTTAAATAAGATATATCACTCAAGAAGACCGTCTAAAATTATCTCAACTGCATTTTGACATGCAAAGAACTGTTTTGGAAGATATTAAAGATTTCTATAACTTTCTGATCGCATATCTTTACAATGTGCAGGAATCGTTGGATTTTTCACACATCTTTAAATGGATGAGTATGTATAAAACTTCGGAAAGGCAACAAATTGAAAAGTTTGTTGATTTTATTATTGAACGTTACGGTGCAAGTTCTGTAATACTAAATCAAGATTTACTTTTCGATTAATATAATCAAATTTTAAGTTGTATGGACGATAAATAATCCGCTTGGGTCGACGAAAAAGCTAGAGCTGTAAAGATTTGGATTGAAATCATCATAATTATTTGTGAAAACTCTATTTCTTAAACTAATATGCATATATAAATTGAATTTGCTTTTTGAATGCCAGGAAAATCAATGAAAGTGGAACGTTTATTTTTTTTTATTAATCAGACATTTACCAATCAGAAGGGAAGTTTTGATTTAAGCACTGTTAATGCAATTATCACAATACAATGTATCTCAAAAATCAATTGTATTGAGTTTTACAAGCAAGTTTAGTCCGATTTCTAGTTGCTCCATAAAATTTAATCACAAGATAAGTATCAAAATTAAATACTTTTTTGCCAATAAAGCTATTTTATATTATTAAATTAAAATATTTTCATGTCCCGGATTTTTTAAAAAACGGTTATGGCAGGCCTATAAATAAATTAATTATAATAATTATACAAGGAGTCTTCTAAAATAAATAACCTATGTGTATAAACCTTGAATTAATTATAATAAATATAAAAGTAATAATCTATGATAAATAACATATATTTAAAAATCTTGAATTAGTTATTTATATTTAGTATAATAAATACACAAGTAATCATCTATAATAAATAACCTATATGTATAAACTTGAAGTAAACTTTAAATACAAGTTATATATAAATTTATTTTGATAAATATATATGTAATCATCTATAATAAATAACCTAAATGTAAAAACTTGAAGTAAACTTTGAATAAAACTTAAATATAACTTTATTTAAATAAATATAAAAGTAATCATCTATAATAAATAACCTAAATGTATAAATTTGAAGTAAACTTTAAATAAGAGATATATATAACTTTATTTAAATAAATATAAAAGTAATCATCTATAATAAATAACATACATGTATAAACTTGAAGTAAACTTTGAATACAAGTATATATAAATTTATTTAAATAAATATAAAAGTAATCATATATAATAAATAACTTAAATGTATAAACTTGAACTAAACTTTGAATAAAAGTTATTATTAAATTTATTTAAATAAATATAAAAGTAATCATCTATAATAAATAGCATACATTTATAAATCTTAAATAGTTATATATACATTTAGTATAATAAATATAAAGTAATCATCTATAATAAATAAGATACATTTATAAATCTTAAATAGTTAAATATACATTCAGTATAATAAATATACAAGTAATCGTTCATACTAATTAACGTACTTGTATAAACTTAATTTATTTATATATATATATATATATAAAATAACATACGTGTCTAAACTTTAGCTCAATTTATAAAAATTCATTATAAAAAATATACAAATAATCATATTATTCTAATATAATTAAATCAGTATTTTATATAAATTTTAAAATTTGATTAATTATTGTAGATATTTTTAATTTAGTAAAATTTATTGCTTATTTTAATCTTTTTTTAGTGATATAAACATTCAAAAAAAATAAGAATTTTTTTGTAATACATAACAAACAAATTTAATAGTTTCTTAAAATATGTCCCATAACCAAAATAAATAGCACTAATACAGTAAATATTTATCATATTGAAATTCCTACTTTTCTAATAATAAACTATTTGCTATATATAAATAAAATAAATTTAATTTAAAAATATATTTACATTTAAAAAATCCAATCTCATAGATTTAAGTACCGCCTTGATGTATAAATAAAAATCTTGAACTATAAAAACTGTGTTTAAAATCTGAAATTAATCAAATTTCAACAAATACTCAAAAACATCTTAAAAATCGTATGGAAATATTTTAAAATTACTTGATATATATATCAATTATTTAATTTATTAAACTTATGTAGTGCCTCTAATTTAATGTTATTATACACTTGTGGATGATAGTTATTCTATAATTTATAGAAAGCATAATAGTAAACTTAATATATATATATGTCTTTAAATATCGAATAAATACATTTTCATGAGAATCCTTGCCATTAAAAAAATAAATCTTGCATGCTTCCAAAATTAAAATATAATACTAATTCTACTATAATTGATTGCTATTTTTCCCTTTTTTTTAAAATATCAGTTAAAATTTTAAAATAAAAATTTCGTCTCTATTTAAACATTCATTATTCAAATTTATTTAAGAAAATTTAAAATCTATGCTCTGTAGATAGTTTAAAATATTAGATTTACACATAATTTAAAAAAAAAAGAATATAATGATTTAATAGATTCTCAACAAATATATGGTTTTGAAAAATTCAAACTTTCCAATGAAAAATACTTACCTTTTTCATAATGAATATAAATAAACTAATTATATTATTTTGACACAATTTTTAAAAAATAGTTATATAAAAGTCCCTAAATAATGTAGTTTTCTTAATTTTGGATGTTTCAAGGCGATGTCGCAAGAAAGATAGTTTTATAAAAGAAAGCAATCTTGAAAATGTAGTGGAAGTAATTAAATGATTAAATTTTAGATTCAGTTTGATTTCATAGGATCTATATTTTTGATAATAATTCATTTTAAATCAATATCACATTTTTTTAAACAATAAGTATTTGAACTGAACTCCAATAATAAAAGCCAATACCTTTTTATTCATTTACATAAAAAAATAATTCCGATACATTTGTTATCAAAAAATATTAATTTAGATATGCTTTTTTTATAAAATAATTTTGGATTTTAAGAATATTTCCAATATATCAATATAAATTATAAAAACACAAAGAACGCTTATTTGTTAAAAATTTAATAGAATATTTTAGAGGTATACTAAGTTTCTATACAATATCTACAATTACTTAATATTTAGATGTAAAAATATGTTTAATTGTATGTATCAAATTCAAGAAGTTTTATGATAGTATAGAAACCTCTATTTACAAAAATAATTTTATTATCAATTAATAAACGTGATTGAATCCTATTACCTTATTTCAATTATTATTTTTTATAAAATTTTGACATTTGGCATATAATTTGAACTTTTTCTACACTAGTTAAAGTATTTTGTCAGAATTTTTTTTGAATTAGAAAATCTCAATAAATCGGGTGGATATTTAAACCTAAAATAGAATAAAATCCTTTGGTAAACGAAAAATATAATGAATTTCATTATTTATATAAACATAGGTTTATAAATATTAGATAGAAAATAATATAATATAGAATATTGTAGTATTGATGATTGTTAAATTTGATATTAAATTGGTCTATATAAATGTATTGTAATAATCAATTTTCACAGCTAAAGTAATAAAAAGTTATTTTGAAATAATTTTATAAGGATTCAAAATATATCATCTTAAATTTTTTACACAAAATTTAAGGAATAAAAGTATCAATTTAATTACAGGCTTTTTAAAGTAATTTTATTTTGAAAATATATATTTTTTTACTAAAAAACACGTAGAAGAAACATAAACAAGCAACTTGATTAGTAAAAACAATTTTTAATAAATTTGAAATTAATGATGAATACTTTGAATATTAAAATATATTTTTAAATGTAATTATTAAAAATTTTATTAAATAATTCATCTTTTGAAACTGGAATAGGGTTATAAAGTTGAGAATTATATTTACTTGATTATTGAAAGATACAATAATATAAATGTGTTAATATTATGAAACAAATTCTTGAATACATATTGGTTTAAAGAGTAAAAGCTATAATCCAATAGAAATTTGATAAATTATAATACATTGATATTATTTTATATATTCATAACTAGCTTTTCATTTTATTAATATTATTAGAATAAGACTAAATAAAAATCTGTTTTATTCAAATTGAACAAATATATATTAACTTTAAAAATGAAAATTTATTATGATTATATTTTAACCCAAAGTTAAATGATTTTATGCACTTGAAAATCTGTTAAAATGTTGATTACAAATGGTTGAAAAAATTATATATAAATAATGGTTATATTTTACTCCAAGTTAAAATGAATTTATACACTTAAAAATCTGTTAAAATGTAGATTTCAAATGGTTGAAAAAATAATATGGAAATAATATTCATATTTTACTCCAAGTTAAAATAATTTTATTCACATGAAAATCTGTTAAAAAGGTACATTACAAATGGTTGAAAAAATTATAATTTATAATGAATTTATTTTTCCTGAAGTTAAATGATTTTATTCACTTGAAAATCTCTTAAAAAAGTACATTAAAAATGGTTGAAAAATTATATGAAAATAATAGTTATATTTTACTCCAAGTTATCATGATTTTATACACTTGAAAATCTGTTTAATTGTTGATTACAAATGGTTGAAAAAATTATATGGAAATAATAGTTATATTTTACTCCAAGTTAACATGATTTTATACACTTGAAAATCTGTTAATAAGGTACATTACAAATGGTTGAAAAAATTATAATCTATAATGAATTTATTTTACCCCAAGTTTAATGATTTTATACATTTGAAAATCTGATTAAAAGGTACATTACAAATAGTTAAAAAATTGTAATTTATAATCGTTATATTTTACTCCAAGTTAAATGATTTTATTCACTTGAAAATCTGTTAAAAATGTACATTACAATTAGTCACAAAATTATAATTTATAATAGTTATATTTTACTCCAAGTTAACATGATTTTATACACTTGAAAATCTGTTTAAAAAGTACATTACAATTATTTAAAAAATTATAATTTATAATTAATTTATTTTACCCCAAGTTAAATGATTTTATACACTTAAAAATCTGTTAAAAAGGTACATTACAAATAATTAAAAAATTATATGGAAATAATTGTATTACTGAACTTTTTAAAAATCATATATATGATAAACTGAAAGTTTCTTTCTTCACTGTTTCATCTACAAACTTGATGACTTAAAATGATAAAATTTTATAATGTAAATAACTTTTCATTTTTAATAATGAAAACTTTAGACATTTTGATACTATCCTCCATATGTAACTAAAGTTAGGATTGATGAGTTTTAGTTTAATTAAATAATGAATGCCAACATTTTTAATTTAAAATGTTTTCCAAATTTAGTTATTGAGCTAAAAAATTTAAATCTATCAATTATTTTAAACTATATTTACAAGCCAATCTTGATTACAGTGTTTTTACATCATATTGGTTGTTCTTCAATGAAATTTGTACACAAAAAATAAAATAAAAAAATTTATTCAAACGACAATCCATCATAAGCATTCAAAATTTATTTTTCATTAGACTGTAACATACATTATAATCTTTTGGTAATACTTTTTAAAATTCAGATTCCATAGTATTAAAAAATTCAATTTCATTTAAATAAAATTTGCCATTTGAAAATAATATTTCCATTTGCTGAATATGGTTTTGATTAGATTTATATAGGATGATTATAATAACAAATATACTATTTGTGCTCGTTTTCCTCAAATAAATTTTTGATAGATTGAAACTTATGAAACGCAACATTATCCATTAAAAATACACATTTTTTAATTTTTTTTTCTTATAGTATTGCAAAAATTTCTATTAGATGAGTAATAAAATTTTCTTCTTTACAAGAGTTGTAACTTATATTTTTAAAAAAGCATTTTGTTCGGTTTATTGCACAACAGACTGAAATAATTATTGTTCTAAGCACAGGAACAGTAATAGTTATGTAGTTCCAACAGACGCTCTTCCAAATTTCGTTCTAATACATACTTAAAAGTCTACTTCATCAAGAAAAATAAAGTTTTCAACCCATTAATTTTCTTCAATTTTACTATAATTTTTAGTATAAAGAAGTCTTTCTGCAATCGTAAATTTTTTATTTCTGCTTTCAGACTCTTTGTTAAAAGTTTTAGTGAATAGTGTATGTTTTTAAGTGATTCAAAATACTTATTTTTAAATACGTATATTAAAGTTTCTCTTAATCGATTTTGAAATTTTTTTAGAAAGCACGTGCAATTATGATCCCTACACTCCTTATTAGATCCGTTAGTTTTTGATTCCTGAAATCCCCTATGGTATGTTGATCAGAATTACTATTATGTAAGTATTTTTTTAAATACTACTAACTGTTGCTTTCGGAATATATTCATAATATTGAACCAAAAATAATGATGATCTACTTTCAATTGGGGTTACAATTCCTTGTCTTTCTTCCTAAGTTATAGTATTTAAGGTATCCTATTTCGACTTTTATCGCATGTTTATGCATTTTCTTTAATGTTTTAATTTCGCATGTTTTTTTTGCATAAATTTGATGTCAAAACCCTCTAAGACAAGGATGTCAAACATGCGGCCCACAACGTATAACTTTGCGGCTCACAAGATATTTTAGTACAAAAATAAAAATATATATTTTTCTTATAATCTTTTTTTATAACTGTTACGATTAGTAGTATCGTGCTTTAAACGAGAACTAAGTAAAATGGCAAATTAATGTGTCAAAGAGGGTAAAAAATTCAAAAGACGTCTTTGAAACAAGAAAACTTATATATATGGAAGGAAGCTATTATAATTTTTATGTCGTAATTAAAAAAATAAAAACCCTAAAAGTTTTTATAAAAACGAATCATAACTTCGTCTCCAATGAAATAAAAAAAGTACGTGTATTGCATTATAATTGTCGGTAATATATTATGAGATAAGTATTTGACTTTTTTCCAGCGGGTGATTTTTTTTAGAACACTATTTTAAAAAAATATATATTTACTGATTCCTACTACATTTTGTGCATACTAACTAACTATAAAAAAATATATATTTTTATAACAAATTTTTTACTATCTTAAAACACAATAAAATTTTAACCCTTTATATTAAATATGTCTCAATAGGCACCTAACGGCAGTACAAATCTACGAAAAATTGCTTAAGCACATCGACATTTTCAAGAAAAGTAGTAACTGGAGTCTTTTTGCATCGAAACAAACGATAAAATCATTTGTCTGATAAGCAATAGTGCGATTGGTGTGCCCAAAATATGTAATTAAAAAGGTCACTATGAACAACTTAAATCAAAATATGATAATTACGAAGGATTAATGAATCAAGAAAAGTTAAAAGAGTTGAACTTAAGATAACAACATTCAATGTTCATTAAAGTTATGAACGAAGGTGAAGTGGTGGTCTACGCAAGCTACGTAATATCGGACTTGATAGCCAAACACTCAATACCTTATACTGAACGAGATTTTATTAAAGAGTGTCTTATGAAAGCCGCAGAAATTGTTTGTCCTGGAAGTGTAAAGGCATTTAAAGCAATTTCTTTGTCCGAAAAACCGTGGTGAAAAGAGTTACTGATATGGCCGTTAATTTTAGTGATCAGGTCAAAGATAAATCAACATGTTTTTAAGCTTTCTCTATTACTTGTGACGAAAGTACGGATATTTGAGGCGTTGTACAATTAGTAGTTTTTTCCCGGGCATGTGATATTGACTTAAATATTTATCAAGAATTATTGGAACTAGTACCGATGCATGGCACTACTACGGGAGAAGATGTATTCAAATGCGTACATGAACTTCTGCAAAAATACAATTTACCAGTGTCTGAATTGATTTCTGCAGCAACGGATGGAGCTCCTTTCATGACCAGAAAAGCAACGTATTTCTAGCATTGCTGGAAAAAAATCTACGCAAAAATAAAAATGATTTCAAGATTTATCATACCCACTGTATTCTTCACCAAGAAGTATTGTGTACCAAGGTAATAAAAATGGAAAATGTGTTAAATCCCATAAAAAAATTATCAATTTCTTAAGATCTAGGGTTTAAATCAACGACAGTTTGCTAGGTTTTTGACTAAATTAGAAAGCGAATATTCTGGATTGTCGTACTATACTGAAGTATGTTTGGTTTTCATGCTCCAAGGTTTTCAAACAATTTTGGGATTTAAAAGAAGAAATTTGCAATTTTTTTACACTCAAGAATCAAGACATCTCCTTATTTTCTGATACTTTGTGGTGGCAAGATTTATCTTTTATGGTCGACATCACGAAACACTTATATGATTTAAATTTGAAACTACAAGGGAAGGATCATATCATTACCGAAATGTGTGACTAAGTTAATGCATTCAAATGTAAGCTAGTTCTTTATAAAAAATCAGTTGGAAAATGAAAATTTAATGCATTTTTCGACATGCGAAACGTATAAATCCAGTTTAGGATAAACTTTATTGTATGAAAAATACGCAGGAAAAATTTCAAGTTTTAGAAATGAATTTGAAAAGAGATTTACAGATTTCAAATCGTTAAAAGACAATTTTTATCTTTTTTTTTTGAATTTTCTCAGTAAATATTGAATCTGTCCCCAGCGATATACAAATGGAAATTATCGATATTCAGTGTGATTCTAATTTGAAGGCAAACTTCTCTGAATTTGTAATGGCTGAATTTTACAAATATTTACCAGCCAGATTTGAGAACATTCGCAAATTCGCATATAAAATAATTTCCATGTTTGGGAGTACGTATAGGTGCGAGCAGTTATTTTCCCTTATGAAAGGGAATAAATCTCTAAACAGATCAAGAATTACTGACTGCCATCTCGGCAGTTTTAAAATTAATCACCGCAAACAAGATTTCACCAGTATTTGGAAAGATAGTTGCAAAGAAAAGGTGCCAATAATCTGGAAAAAAATTAATTTTTTTCCTTTTTTATACTTTTCAAAATAAAATTAGTTTATCTAACCATTCAAATCATTTATTTTTTTGCGGCTTACATAAAACTTAATATTAATTATTTGGCCCGTGTTGAGATTGAGTTTGACATGATTGCTCTAAGAGTATAATTTTGACAAGTTCTATTTCAATTGTACCAATTAAAATTAAAACTAGATGATTTCTGGTTGATTAATCATACAATATATTATAACAATATCAATCATTATTAATAAAAAAATATTTTTTTATTGTTAATATTACCACTATAAATGTTTTAACAAACAAATAGATATTTAAAAACCACGATAAATTAAACCTTTCCAATCAAAAACTTCAAGTCACGAAATTTGTTATTTTAGACATCACTTTTCAAAATTTCTAGTAATAACAATAAAGAAATAGCTTTCTATTAGAATAACAAATATTTCTTATTTTGTATTAATAATTTTTTATTAAGGAAATTTCGTTTTCATCAAAGATTCTATAGAGACTATCTCATGAACAGCCTCCTTATATTCTTCTAACATTGTAACTAATGAATTATGCTTTTTCTAAATATTATATTTTCAGAGACCATTATTCTTTTTAATTCTTCTATAAGATAATTTAACTTTAAATCTGTTAATTTTATAACTTCTCTAGCCATTTGTATTTCATTATTCTTAAATATTAAAATTAATACTGTCACAACTTTTTTAGATGATTTTGATATATTTTCGGGCAAAATTCGGTAATGTATCAACCTTTCTTTTGCATACCTATATTTTAAAAAACTTATGCCATTTTAAAGTTCCCAACTTTCTCAAAAATAATGTTCTAATTTCATCAGAAGTTTCCATTTAAAATCATGCGCTTAAAAATAATCTGAATTATTTTATTGGCGGTATTTTTTTAAATCGCTAAAATTCGTAATTAAAGTAAAACATTTTATTAAGATTGGATTATTTCCTAAAAAAAAATTAAATAAATATTTTAACGAGAATTGGATATATTTAATTAGTTTTTTTTATAATTAAATTTTTTTAATTTAAGATACATTCTCCAACTTACAGATATTTTATTCGGAAGATTTCGTTTTTATTAAATTTGAAATATGAGGGGTATTTTTAATTATTCAATTTAAAAAGAGAGTTTACTTGCTTTAATTTTTTTCAAATAAATAATTTAATATTTACCATAATTATGTTACTTATAACATTTTTAAAGGAAAATAATATTTTCAATCACCACAAGTGGTAAAATCTTAATATGGTTCTAAGTAAATTTTAATTTTAATTTAAAGATAGTTGATTGGAAATAAATTATATTCCATCTCAGTATTTACTAATAATTTAGGTACAAATAAAGTCACAATAATACGGATATGAATACAATAATGATGTTTATAAATAAATGTTGGTTATTTAAGAACAATGTGGTGATATGTAACTGGATTCAGATTTTTTTTGAATTTTATCATTATCTCAACGTAGTCCTAAAGTGATTAATCACAATGGTTTCGCATAAAGTTGAAGATGTGTTACAAATAATAATGTTACCAATATTAATATTTAAAATACGTTGAATGGAAGGAAAGAAAAAATTAATTTTTGAATATGCCAAATTTATACAAATCATTCAAATTCAAGAATGGTAGTCTTGAGTTCAATTTTGATATATTTCAGATGATATAAAATTTATATTCTTTTTAATCTTTTAATTAAGAAAAATTAAAAAAAGAATAATTTTTGGATCAATTTAACAATTTCCCTTAGAGGGAAACAACTCTATTGTCTATTTAAAAATAAATAAAAATACACTTTGACAAATGCCAACTGAATATGAGAACTTTTTGCAAATCTTGCTAGCATCTGACAACAGTGCTAATAGGGATTTCTTCATTCAGAAGAGTATTCTTAAAAACACTCTACGTTTTTTGTTTTGATCTTATATAATGGGATTATATGTTTGCAATAAAATACAATACGGACAAGTGTTTAAATATATGAATAAGAACTGTCAAAAATATAAAATAATTAGGGCATATGTTATGAGAATGTTTTATACAATTCTAATTTATCATTCAAAAACTGCTTAAATTAATTTACCGGTTTTCGAAGAAGGAGAGAATTTTTGAAGCTAGAGAGGAATTGAGTATTTCGAAAAACACCTGTATAAGATTTTATGGGTTATTAAGAAAGTGTTTTATAAAATATTTTATTCTAAACTCAATAAGATTACGCGGTGACAGTGTAAGAGTTCAAATCTATAAAAGTATATTTTGTCACAAGCTCAAAAACCTTAGTGAAGAGCTTAGGGTGTACAGAAATGGGTAATCGGGTTGACGGAAATAAGTTTTACTCTAGAAAAAGGATATATTACTGTTGTTATAAGTGGTTAAGCTGCAATACTAATGCCAATCTTTTATACAGATATGTTTACGAGGGACTGTAATTCATAGTGATAAATTTGTTAGGCTAAAATAACGTATCAAGAGATCTAAATTTTATTCATTTAAAAGTTTATTACTTCCTCCACTTATTTCCGCCTATAACCACAGTACATACACAAAAAGTCGAGTCGTATTGGACGAAACAAGATTACAAGCATTCAAACATTCCACACAAATGTACCCAAGCATCAAAACTCTATTTTTTTTGTAGGTATTTGATGACGTCTATTATCTCGCCCATAAAGAAATGTTCTATTATGTTCTGATATATTAGTAATCTCATATGAAGGTGAATAAACATTTTTAATTATTAACAACTTCGTTTTTATCACTCAAGTGGACGATGTTGATCCGAAATAAAAGTAACAAAACCTTTTTTTTTTGTTAAACATAAAAGATTCCTTATTAATTTTGAAACCAAAAATTTCCCTTTCTTAAATATCTTTATATACATTGAAATCATTGTTAAATTTTATTTTTTCTGTTTTTAATTGTATTAATGCAAAATTTAGAAATGCAACATTTAAAAATTGATTTCAATCAATATATAATATTGGGTTGAGAATTTCAAGTAAAAAGATATACTGTACATGGGACAATAATATGAAGTTATAATTATTTTATATTTATAACTATAATTAATAAAAAAATAGAAAATGGAATCATTACTATAAGTTATGTATGAATATAGTTTCTTTTTAAAATAATAATATTGCAACATTTAGAATCTATAAAAAATGACATTTTTTTTTTAAATTAAATATATTTTGTTTTGATAATTTTATAATATAATTATCTACAAAGGATGCTTGTATTTATAAATATTCAAAATACAGATAAGATAAAAGGAAATGAAATAATATGAAATTAAGGGAAGGAAAAAAAAGGAATTTTCTATTTTCAAGTCTAATAATTTTTCAAAATAGTGTATGTAGTTTTTAATATTTAAAAAATATTATTTTACAAGTTTACTTAAGAATACAATTATAATTATGTTATAATATTATTACGACAAAAATTGATACTTCATAATACTATAGTTCTAATTTTGAAATTACTAATCAAGATGGAACTTATCTGCATGAGTATGATTGTCTCATTGTAAAAAACAAATGTGATTCTGGTATAATAAAAATAATACTTACAATAAATATAATAATGATCCGTGTTTCACACGTATTAAAATTCTGAGTAAACTAGGTAAGCGTTAGTTTTACTCCCGAGTTGAGATTTCACGTCCAAAACAAAAATTCAAATAAAAATAAGAGTTAAGAGATTTTTATGAAGAGGCAAAAGATGAGATTTGAAAGATATAGTGTTGGCTACTTTAAACGGCCTGATAAATTGTAAGAAATATTGAAAGTTCTGACTTTGATTGATTCAGTATAATCTAATAAGAAATTCTTAATATAAAGACCAAGAACCTTCACCTTTTGTATATGGATACCAACAGGATAAACAAAGCTCGAAGAGTGGTTTATAGTCTTGTGCTCATAACCCTCAATTTCACTTAAAGATCTTCTATACGTTTACATTTGTTATTCATTATAACTTAGCTCATATTATCGGCATTTTTGTTAATAAATAATACCGGAAACGCTCATATAAATACTTTCGATTCCCCAAAGTATCATTATCCAAAAGCTTACCTTTCTATATTATATTTTCTACAAAAGAATAAGCTTTCATTGGCTTTAACTATATTGGGAAGACCATCTCAATTATATACACATATCCTTTCACTATTATCTGTAATGTAATCATAAATATTTTTCCTAGCTAAATCAGTGTATTTGTAAACAGTTTCTCTATTAATATTTAGATCATATACTATATCCATTAAAAAAATGCCATTTATATACTTATAAAGGAGTTGGAAAATTATATACATCTTTAATTTACGACCATCTAAAAGGGAAAGCGATCGTATACTGTTTGACTTGTTACATGGCTTTTTACGAATCCATATATTGATGTTCTACGTTTAATATAACTCATTTGTGAGTGTCCATTACACTTCTGGTAAACAACGGTGTTTTTTATCAATTTTAGTCTTGCAATAGATTCATTTTGTAATTCAAATGAAGAAAAAGCTTCTTCAAAGGAAACTTCATTCATTCTAATGTTTTAAATATTTTAATTACTGTATATCATCTTTTTTTCAAAAATTCTCTTACAACATTTTTGACCATAAGGGGCATTCAGTAATTTTTATTTCAGATGTAAAATCTAAATTCGCGCGTGAAACGTATTTTAAATTAATACAGAATTACATTAAGCAATATTCATTAAAGTACACTATATTTATGTTGAGATGATTGTTTTTAAAGTTGAAATAAATTTTTTTAATCTAGATGAAATTTCTATAAAAATAATTAAATCTATTTTATAAGATTCAGAAAAAAACCCTGAAATTATAATAACTTGTATCACGATTATATTTTTTAAAATTAAATGAGGAGGTATATTAATTATTTATTTATTTTTAAAGCTGAATTAATTTATTTATTAACTTTTATTTATTTCTTACTAAAAAATCATTCATAGATCTATATATTAGGATTTTTAAAATCAATTTTTAATTATTTAGATCAGTGTTTCCTTAGGTGGGCATAAGACTTTTTTGCAAATAATAAAACAAGTTTTTAATTTTTTCTATTTTATTAAAATATTGATACTAAAAAGCATTAATTTTTTATATTATTATAATTTATGTACATTTTAATCTTATGTTTCTATAATATTTTTTTTGTTGAGGGCGCTGGAAGATTTTTGATCTTTACACTGGTGTAGATGACATATGTTTAAAAAACACTGATCTAGATTATTAAGCATTTTTAAACCAAATATATATATAACTCAACCAATTAATTTGGGATGAAAAAAACATAGTAAAAATTTGATCTGACAAATTTGGTACGAAAATGATAAGACATTTTCCATAATTTTTGTAGAAAGAAAATACAAAATTTAATAGTAATATTTTACTTATAACTGATATCCTGCTACTAATGTCAGCTATATTATTGGAAGATAAATGGTTTATTTTTTTCTATGAAAACAACGTTGATATTTATGAATCTCCAATGTTCAAAATAAAAAACTGCTATAGGTTATTTATTTTTAAAAAAAGTTATATAATGTATTGAATTTTTTTGAAATAAAGAAATCTGATAACTGAACATAAGAGAAAAATTCATTTAGATTATTTTAAAGAAAGCTGTATTAAATTAAATATCGATAATTATAATGAGAATATCAATCAAAAATGATAAATATTTCAAGAAACTACTTTTAATATAAGAATAATTCTATAAACCTTATTATAAAGATAGTTTTTTATCGTGTGGTGGAAATTTATATAGAAATTGATAAGAATACCAAATGTTTAATTTCCTTGATTATATTAGTATAAATTAAAGTTCTAATAATTTTTATTTTTTGCTGAAATAATAAAAATTTTATGATAAAAGAATAAATTATAATAACAATTAGAAGAAACTAAGATTTAAACATACTAAGAAGATACTTCAAAAGTAAAAAAGAATTAGGCTTTAAAGAAATCTAAAAAAACATGGAAATTTATTAAAATTTTCATTATATGTTTACATTTCTATATTTTAATGAAATTTCCTGTAATAATTATATGAGATAGATTTATTATCTTTGTATTCGTTAAATGACTACTCATATTCTATTATTTGTATATTTTTAAATAATTGTATAGTTTAATTTACATTTTAATAACTTTCATTTATAAATTCAAAATAGATCGATTGAGAGAAGATTTAATTTTTCCTTAATCATTACTTTAATAGAATATTATACTAGATTGTCGATAATTTTTTTAATTTAATTATTATGAATTTCATGGTCGGTTCTTTTTTAATTTTTAATTTTTTAGATTACAAATTTATGACTTTTTTATTATTGAACTGTCATTGTTTTAAAATTGAATTTAAGAACAAATATGAGATAGTTAACAAAAAATATTATAAAAGATAGAAAGTTTCATGATTTGAGTTTTCTATTATAGATGCCATCATAAATATTTTTTATTATATTATATAGATAATAAATATTTATTTATCGTTATAATGGTGTGTGACCAAAATGGTATGCTTAATTGATTATTATAAAATGTTACTACGAGGACTGATAAAAACTTTATTTTTTATAGTTAATATTCAATATATCAACAACATACATCTTATAAGCTACCCAAATGAATATTACTTTTTTAAATAATATAACACTGCTACTATGTTAGGAAAATTTTTATATTACAACGCATCACACCACAAAGAATTACATACGATCCAAAGGAACATTAAACTACAAACATATGTCCAAATTGTTCTCTACAAATTTGTTTATCGAAATCCTCCTGCAAACTTAATGGCTTGATGCATCGAATACAGCCACAGCTGTTCGTTCTCCATCCGATACTCTTTCCAATACTTGAATAGCAAGTCATTACGTGACCTAGCACCGGTAATTGGGACTCGTACAGCATCCCTCTTGCAACAAACGTGACTGTCAGGGATCAAAATTACCATTATTCAGCGGTTCTAGGAAGAGAAATGATGTTATTACGGATATATATAATTGAATATTAACTATAAAAATAAAGTTTTTATTTTGAGTGTAATGTTCATTTTGGTAGTATATAAGATGAGAGTTGTGGATATATTGATTATTAACTATAAAAATAGTTTTTATTATGAGTGTAATGTTCATTTGGTAGTATGTAAGATGAATGTTGTGGATATATCGATTATTAACCATAAAAATAGTTTTTATTATGAGTATAATGTTCATTTGGGTAGTATATAAGATTTATGTTGTGGATATATCGAATATTAACTATAAAAATAATTTTTATAATGAGTGTAATGTTCATTTGGTAGTATGTAAGATAAATGTTGTGGATATATCGATTATTAACTATAAATATAAATTTTATTTTTGAGAGTAATGTTCATATGGGTAGTATTTAAGATGTTGTATGTTGTGGATATATTGAATATTAACTATAAATATAAAGTTTTTGATTTTGAGTGTAATGTTTATTTGGGTAGTATATAAGATGAATTTTGTGGATATATTGAATATTAAGTTTAAAATGTTTTTTTTTTGGAGAATAATGTTCATTTGGGTAGTATATAAGATGTTGTATGTTGTAAATATATATAATATTAACTATAAAAATAGTTTTTATTTTGAGTATAATGTTCATTTGGGTAGTATATAAGATGTTGTATGTTGTAGATATATTGAATATTAACTATAAATACAAATTTTTTATTTTGAGAGTAATTTTCATATGGGTAGTATTTAAGATGTTGTATGTTGTGGATATATTGAATATTAACTATAAATATAAAGTTTTTGATTTTGAGTGTAATGTTCATTTGGGTAGTATATAAGATGAATTTTGTGGATATATTGAATATTAATTATAAAATGTTTTTATTTGGAGAATAATGTTCATTTGGGTAGTATATAAGATGTTGTATGTTGTGGATACATTCAATATTAACTATAAAAATAAAGTTTTCACTATCAATATTTATAATATTAACTATAAAAAGAAAGTTTTTATTCAAATCCCTGCTTCACACTTTAAAATAAAGACTTTTGGTAACCATTTTGACCTGTATTCGTTATAATTACTTCAATATTTCTTTTTCATTTTTAGAACGCCTTAAAACTCAAATATTTTCTTCTATTTGGTTTATCAATAGATTTAAATTTTTTTGTTATTACAAGATAAAGTAGTTACTCACATTAATTTTTTCAATTTCCGTTAATTTTAAGCTTAATTCTTAATTTCTTCATTCCAAAAATGATCTAATCGACGTAATGATTTAGGAACAATATTGAAATAAACTATAATTTTAAAAATTTTTGCGTTTTCTAAAATTAATTATAATGTACTAAATATATTATTGATCTACAAAATAAATTTTTTTAAATTTTATATTGATAGTATAACCTTTCATATTTTAATTTTTTTTAAGTTTTCTGAAATTTATTTATAAGTACTAAATCGTACGACCGAAACTTTCCAACAGGTGAGTTTCGGTTTTTTTTGTCAACAGAATTTTCTAACGAAACTTGCCAACCGTACATAAAAGATTTTTATAATTTCATCCCTAATGGAATATTTTAAAAGTCAGAGAGGTAGTCAAATGCTTATGCTTGAAGGACATCTATATCTTATATCTAAAAAGAACAGGAATATAATCAGATGGAGATGCAGAGACTGGAAATGCATAGGAATCGTTTTGATAAAAGATGAAACTCTTCATGCGATATAATAGGCAGAACGCAGTTGCTTATTAAATGTAGGTCATAATTTGACTTTTATTGTCAAAATGAAGATTCTTGATCGCTGTAAGAAATCAAATAAAAAATTTACATATATTTTTACGTCCGAATCATCTAAATTAGACAATAGTAGTCTCGTGGTGCTGCCTCAATTTAAAATTCTTACAGATTATGGAAGAAGGCTCATAAATTCTAGAAATAACTGCGTTAATGCCTCTTATATTGATATTCCCATTTCGTTACAGTCTACTTTCAATGGTGATGAAATTTTTCAGTTTGATTCATGACTTAATTCTAAAGATACATTTGTTATTTTTTTTTTCTGATGATTTTAAAACATATACAAGCGAACTTGAGTATATTGTTCAGAATGGTACTTTTATGACAGAAATCCTTTCAATTTTATCAGCTTCCTACCATCCAGGGATTCATAGACGAAAAAATTATTCCTTTTATTTTCATTATTCTACAAGGAAAAGCAGAAGAGAATTACATACAAGCCCTTTCATACCTCAGCGATATGAATATTTTATATCCCGAAGTTGCAATTTCGGATATTATAAAAGCATTGATGAATTCTTCAATAATTATAAACAAATCTATTAAATCTTTCGGTATTCTTTTCTTTTATGGACAATTTATATTGAGGAAGATTCAACATTTTGGCCTTTATGATGCTTATAAAAATTATTCAAGCAAAAAGAAATCATTCAAATTCTTTTTAGAATTTTGCCCAATTTTGAACCTTCTTGAATAGGTGTAGCATTTAAGTACATTAAAATCTCAATACGCGTGAACGGATATTCATAATTATTTTCTAACTTTGAGTATTATAAAAAAGCTTTTTTTTGTACCAAAAACAACTCAGCTCTTTTTAATATTAACTATTGGAGTGTGTTTACGAGTATCAAAAACGAAAGTCCACAACAATTAATTCACTTGAAGGTTGGCATAGAGGTTTAATTAATCTAGTTAACACTAAAAAGCTTAATATAGGTAGGTTTATCGACGCCTTAAGACAAGAGAAGGAGAAAACTAGGTGTAAGATAGCCAAATATAATAATCTACATGTTGACGTTGGAAAGAAAAACGATGAAAAAAAATAAAAACTCAAATTGTACGTCCAAAATAAGGAACACTGTTCAATAAAACAGATATTCCATTTTCTTGAACATATTAATCTGTGGTCCTTTGAATATTAAAATTTATTTTCTAAAAAGTTTTTTATTTTTTTACTATATGTTTTTAAACCTTCCTGATGTAAAATGCGTTGGCGATTTCGGTGGAAAATTTCGTTGCAAAAACCGAAACTAGCATGTTCACGGAGTTTCTAGTAAGCCCTAAATATATTATTGAATGTTTACCCTTTCAATAATTAATTTTTTTTTAGCTTCTGAAATTTATTTTTAAGTACTTAATATATTATTGATCTAAAAAATAAATATTTTTTAAAATTTAATACTGAATGTATAACCTTTAATATTTGAAATGATTTCTTTTATTGTATTTAAAAAATCCTATTCAAATAGTGTTTTTCCATCGTTAACTTCGTTTCCCTATGATTAGCGTGAGATCGAAAATTAATCTAATTACAGTCATTTTTGTTATCTATTTAATACATTATATTTTTTTATTTAATGAATTTTTATTTTACGAACAAGGTTTTTACCCCAAAAATCAATGGCTAGAACTAACAATAATAAGAAAGAACGACAATCTTATAGCATAGAACTTAAGATGACTGAAATACAATATTTTGAACAGAATCCTGGAGTTTCTCAAACTTTTTTAGCAAAAAAATTGGACATGGCAATCGGTACGATTAATAATCTTAAAAAATAAAGAATTCATTAAGAAGACATTTTAAGAATTAAAATAAAATAACAGAAAGAAAAAATGTTGTTTCATCTAGGAAGACAGAAATAATTGAACCATTTTTATCTCATACGGTTTGTGTCTTAGAGACAGTCAATTAAAACAGTCACAAATTAAATTTTAATAATGGCCACTATGGATCTGACTAAAAATTATAAGTTGGTAAATTTTAAATGTTCTAATTCGTAGTTGACAAGATTTAAACTAAGATATTAGATAAAAGATACAATAAAATCTAAAGAAGAGCACCTTGTGGATTTAAATTTGCTAAGTAAAAACTGGGAAGAATATAATAAAAAACTTTTAAATTATAAACCCAATGACATCTTTAACGCAGAAGAAACCACCTTTTTTTTTAAATTTCCGCCCAAAAAAACATTAACTTTATCTCTTGAAGATAAAATTTCAGTAAAATTTTTTAAGGATCGATTAACATTATTATTATCAACAAGCTCTTTAGGCGAAAAGTTGCCAACAGTTATTATTAGTAGAGCTAAAAAACCACGTTAGTTAAAAACAATTAATTTAAACACAAATTCTATAATATATAAAAATTCAAAAATAGCCTGAATGACAAGAATTTTTTTTGATGAGGGGTTATCGTCATTAAAATCATATTTATTAACTCAAACCGCAAAATAAGAATGATTATTGACAATTCTCCGTGTTATATATATCTAATTAAAAATCTTTTAGTAACTTAGTAAATAATTTTATTGCCGAAAAATAAAACTTTCAAAGTTTAATTTCTTGATCAAGGAGTAATACATTCTATTAAAACCAATTATAAAAAATATTTCCTTCAAAAAATAGTTTTCCAGACTAAAAGTGTTGATATGAAATTAATTTTACAACAATTTACTTTATCTGTTAGTATCCCGCTTATATTTTGATCTTGGGATAAAGTAAGTACAGCTACAATAATAAATTGTTTTAAAAAAGCTGAAAACAACTTTAAAAACTTATTTGAAACTAAAACCTAAACCAATAAAAATCTAAATATTAATGAATCTTTAAAAAAAAATAAAGTGACTTCACTGAAAATAAAGATTTTATTTGTGAGAATGCAGAATACGTATAGATGCCGAAATTTGTAAATAAAAATTAAGTTGAAGTTGAATCTGAAGAGGAGCTTGAGAGCAAAGAAGATTTTATATTTGGCAAGAAAGAAGTTTTTATATATTAAAATATGCTTTAAAATTATTTTTGTGTCAATGATAGGGAGTGTTTGCCATTATTCTAAAAGTTAACTGATTTTTAAAGTTAAAAAAAAAGCAAAAAAAGAAATGGTAGAATAACAGATGATCTAGTTCAGAAAAAAAAAGAAAACTGAATTTTTTTCGTTTTTTTTTTTAAACAAAAGGACATTTTTTGTGTTTTTTTCTTTTTGTTAATCAAAAAAATGACTGTAATTAATTTATTTCCCTATCAACAACGTCACTTTTCCGATCATTATCGTCGTTTTTTTTTAATGCTTTTGAATATCGAAAACAACTTAACTGATAAAAAAACAAATCCGTTACCTGAAAATACCAATATAATAGAAGGAAATTTACAAAGACATACTAGAAAAGGCATGAGTAATATGCTGAAAACGACAATTCCTAACCACCATTTACATTGAATTAGAAATACGGTGATATCATTTCTTCTAAATATTCTCAAAGCAAGTGTAATTGTAATAGTTTCGCTCTTCATATCTGTGCGTAGAATTAATGAGTTACGAAGAGGGCGACAGAAAGACAAAATTATCAGACAACCAGAAAATTTAAATAAGTGACAAGGTGAATGCAAACTCAACAATTACGTTGAGGGAACTAAAAGTTTTTGAATTGTGGATTTAAAAATTAAGATTAACTGAACAACGATTGATAGGTGCTTAAAGATTTCCATTTAACTCTAAAATACCTTGTTTTTAGTTCTTTAACAAAGAAATTGTTCTAAATAATCGAGCTAAGATATCAATAGGGGAGAAGATATATCATCAGAATCTAGAACTTGATGATAGAAGGTTTTTTTTATCAACGAAGTGGGATTTTCTGTAACTTCGAACACATAAAGGGGGAGGTCGTATATTGGAAAATCTGTTTATGTTTCAACACGATTAATATTAAGCAAAAATATATTTGTTTTTGCTTCAATAGGTAAATATGGCATGGTAAACCATATAATATATTTTTGACTAGTTACAGGCGAAGATTTTAAAGAGTATCTTTAAAGTTTAAAAAGGCAATATATTACAATCGGCAATAAAAATCCAGCATTATAGAGGTTTGAGAAAGGCTTTAATGACTTATGATATAAATATTTATTATTTGCCACTGTATTCATCATTTCTCAACCCAACCAATAACTGTTTTTCAAAGTAAAATAAAATATGTTATTAGAGGGGGTGCCATCCATGAAACTGAACTATAAAACTTGCTTAATTACGAATTTTCATCAAGTCAAAGAAAATAATTATAATGGTTATTCATGAAAAATTTTAAGGTACCTGACAAGGTCCAGATTTAAGAGAAATAAAAAATGAATAAATATTTCAAAAGCATTTATCAATAATATTTATTTTTCATTGATTTGACGTTAATGTTTGGAAAAGTGACGTGATTGATTGGGAAATAATTAAATAAATTAATTTTTAAACTGACGTTAACGATCACAAACTCCTTTGTATCGACATTATTATGGATAAAAATAAATAATATTTCACTATAATTATTTAAAATCTAATGTTGAATTTATTTTTTTTATACCCTTTTAGAGAATGTTGATTCTATTTATATACTATTAAATTCATAATTGTAAAATACTTTAATTTTTATATTCATTATAGCTATTGCAGTAATTAAATAAAATTGTTATAAAACCCTATATTATAGAAAATAATAGTTAAATCTGCATATATTGTTTTTATGTTAAAAAAACTTTTTCAACAAAATTTTTCATCAAATAAACTAACCAAATATCTAGCTACTATTAAAAATGTCCTTAAAATTCTTCATTTTGCTAAATTTTTAAAAAATTCCTATTAAATATATATTTCATTGTACATAGAAAGAAGGCTAAAATTTTTAATTTTTTTATTAAATAAGTTCCACGATTCCATGTAAACTTGATATAATTAGTTGATTTTCAAAGACCTGTTAGAAATTTTTTTTTTATTGATTCTAGATGTGTCATACTTCCCATTAGTTTGAAAGAGTAATTATATTTTTTTTTATTATAAAAAAATCTTACCAAATAATATATTATTTGAAGTTATTATTTTCTATCTGAAAACTTTTTTTTTTTTAAAATCACTTAAATACTCCTAGGTTGCAATCCCTGAAAAACACTTGAGAACAGGTTTTTTGCTGTAGTTTTTGAGCTTATGAGATGCAAATACTTTGAATGATCTGATATCAAAACATGTGCACCCTAGTTCAATAGTGATTACTTACGGATGGATGGGTTATAACAAGTTAAAAAATAATCCAATTACACTTATAATTGGGTTAGCTACAGTATTAGTTTCAATAGTCCTTAAGGAAACGATTCTAATAATATTGAAGCAACATGGAACAGCGTTAAAAGATCAGTAGCTGTGAGATATAGAGTTTAAAAAAAATTTTTTTTTTGAATTTATATGACATAGACGGAACAAACTCAAACGTTGTAAATCGCTAATGACACATTAAACGCTTAAATAAGTTATTTCGCGTTGTTTTTTGAAAAAATAAAAAAGTGTTTTGTCATGGATTCGAACCCAGGGGTTATTCAAGTGTATTTCAACCATTTTTTTTTCTTAACAATTTTAGAACCATATATTTTCAATTATTATATAGACGAGGATAAAAAATTTAGATTTTTGAAATCTACGTAAATTCTAAAATATAAGCTTTATTTCTCTTGTCAAAAAAATATTTGACTTTAATAAAAAAATCTAAATTATTGTTTCTTTTTCCTATTAAACATTAAAAAAACTTTTTTTAATGTCCATTTAAGGATGTCTTTTATTATAGTTACGAAATTTTAATTTAATAATAATATAATACATATACCAAATATCGTTAACTTTTCATCATCAAAATATATAAAAAATGGAACTCTTTTATTTAAGAGCTAATATTATTAAGAAAGTTACAAAATTATTGAATGAGTTGTTATTAAATTAGGTTATAAGCTTGTAAGCTCTTTGATTATTTTAGAAAAGTATTAGAAACGGTCCTTTGAATTCCTATTAAGTATTAAAATTATATTTTTAAAATATAAATGTGATAAGATAGTATTTGTGTATAAATTATAATCATCCAACCCAAAATCATGAAGATTTAATTTTAGAAATGCATAAAATATTTTAAATTTTTAAAAGTTGGGATAATTCATTGGTCAGTACTTATTTTATTATAGGGCCTTGTTTTTTCGGGTGGAATAAAAAATTACGGTCAGAGTGTAAAAATCGGGCGCAATTTTTATAAAATTTTTATATACAAATTCGGGTTGAAATCGGGAAGTACAAATTGATTCGTTATCTTTTAACAATGCTTTCT
>CAKKLC010000232.1:9164-20375 GCA_918559645.1 Ceratonova shasta | reverse complement strand
TATTTAGAAAAAATTTTGATGATACTTTTGAAAAATTATTAGAATACATTAATATATCATATCCTGTATAATTATTTTGCGCATGCGTACGGACCATCAAACTACATTCTTACCGTAAATAAATATATAAATGTTTTATTTAATTAAATTGTTTGGAATTTGTTAATTATTTATAATCTCAAAGATTAAAACAATTTTAAGATTTAAAACGCGCATGACTTTTAATTGTTTTTTTAATAAAAATTTAGAAATATTTTTCTTTACAAAATTATTTTTATGACGCAATTTTATTGCTGAGTTGATTGAAATAGGAACAAATTTTGGTAAGATGGTTCTTTATGAATGCGCTGGCGCAAAAAATAACTACATTGGCTATGAAAAATTAATATAATATTTTCTCGAAAAAATTCTAAAAGCTTTTACGGAACAAATATTCACACACATACTCCTATTAGTGTGGGCATCTATTTGTGCCTTTTTCCTTCAAAAATCTTTTTAAATGAATCCAAAAATTCTCCACATTCTGTGTATGGAGAGCATTATCATCTGGAAAGACAATATTGTCTTCATGTATTATTAGCCTATGTAAATATCCTAAGTTGTGTTAGTCCATTATATGCAGCCCAACCATCAGAATAAATTGTAGTTCCTGGTGCGATTTTTCTCAATATTATTTCCTCCAACGTTTCATTTCTCCTATCGGGAAAAAAATCCAAAAAGAACTTGCAGTGTCCTGTGTCTCTTTGTACTCCTCCAAATGTCCATTGTTGTTTCAACTCTCTACCTCTTTCATATTTTCTTCTTACAATTTAGGTTTCATCAATTACGACAATAGAACGAACCCCGCCTATTTGCTCTTGTGAATTGGACAGCAATTGTGTACACATATTTCTCTAATAAATCTGAACCAGTCCATTAATTTTTTGATATTAAAATTATATGTAGATAATTTTAGCCATTTTGGATATCTTTTTGACCAAAGACGAAGTATTAGTGTAAGATCTTTTGAACTCAAATGGAATTTCCAAAGGAATGATCCAGACCTAATGATAATCTTTTTTCTGCATTCTTTTAAAGATCAACGCCAAATTTTCTTATCTATGTTGTGGTGTGATACTATTGACATATTGGTGAAGCATTATTTACAAACAACGTTTAATTTTACTAATTTTTTTGTTCTCAAAAAAGAATGTAATTCATCTTTGTTATTTATAAGTTCAATTAATTCCAACATTAACATTTTTGCGCAGGCGCACGGCATCTCAAAGTACATTCTTACCTAAATTTTGATATAGTTACTTTAAAGGATTCTATTAGAAAATATTTAGGTACTTTGTTATTTACCTCGGATTTAAAAACTAAATAAATATATTTAAAGACCTTGAAAAGTATATGGATATTTTGAACTTGAATAAAGTCGATGCAAACACTTTTAACTAATATTACCAAAACAAAAATATCAAAAATAAATTTTTTTGTTTCTTGTAGCCTTATTACACAGAACGATGGACTGTTTCAACCGCGACTCTGTTATAAATATGAGTCCGTTTGGTAAATTCTTTTTTAGAATGAAGTTCCGATATTTGCAACCATTTCGAAAAGAATAATCGATAAGAAAAGGTAAATTTTTTTGAGAACAGCCAACTAATGTTAGAAAATATTTTGATTTTAATTTATTATTGGAGCTACGAAGAGTGCTCGGAAAAAAAATTAAAAGAGAATTAAAACTACATTCAGAAACGATTTCGGAATCGGAAAATTACATGAGTGAAATATGCACATTTACCCTCACACGTGAATTGGTTCTTTTAGGAGATCCAGGAAGATAAGTGCAAAACCTTGAATTGGTTTTTATGCGAAGAAATAATGAGAGAAGAAGGTGATTACACACTCAGCGGGTATTTGGAGCCATAGAATGCACTACAAAGGATTGTTTGGCGGCTACAGGTGAGAAAGATACCATGAAACTATCTTATCATTAATAACCCGCTATATAAGACTAGGAAACACAATAATTTCTGATCTTTATAGAGCTTATAACTTTTTAAGTTACCATGGTTACTAAAAATCTGACGATTAATCATCATTTTTACTTCTTTGATCCATCTGCTAGAGCAAAAACCAACAGAGTAGAAAATATGGCTGAAGTGTAGTATAGCACCCCCTGGATATTTATCACAGACTCAAATACTCTTGGGGATATTATCTATATGTTGTATTGATGACAACCTAGCCTGTTTGTTTAATTCAGTTTGTTATTTCGGGTTATAAATGTGTTTAGAAAAATAATCTTATTTTATCCTAAAAACCCACAATAAAGAATCAAATCTTTTTTTTCTTATTCCCATATCACATTTACCTATCTATTTCATTCTTATCTCGTTTCTTTTTTTTTATTTATCTATCCAGAGGTTACTAAAAACTAACATTTATATTTTTTTTTGCTTTTCGCCAAAAAATTTAATTTAAATCCTGTAATTTATTGTTATAATTATTTTATTTATAAATAATTTTTCATACATAAATAACTTTTAATTAATTTTTAATAGCGTGTTTATAAAATTAAAAAATAATTGTATTTAAATGCTATTACTAATGAATATAGGTTTGTTAACAAAAGGTTTAAGAGGAATTGTTGAATCTGAGGATACTGCCATTGTATATTTAATAGAGGAGTCTATTATTGAAGAGGAATCAAAATGTCCTAAATGACGGTCTTTTACAAAGTTGATTATTGAAAGAAGAGCTTACAGATGCGGCATGAAAAATTGTAGAAATAGTACGTCCATTTTTGCAAATTCTTTCTTTTCTGGTTCCAGGTTACCTGTCAACGAAATACTTGAGTTCGTTTATTATGCATTAAACAAAGTACCTATAACAAGTATTACTGGTAATGGGATGGTCAACTAAGACGTCCACTTACTGGTCTGCTAATCTTAAGCAGTTGTTGGCAGATTCGGTTGATTTTATCGATCTCATGATTGGTAGTGACCAAATAATCGTTGAAATTGATGAAACGAAACTTGGGAAAAGAAAGAACAATAGGGGTCATCATGTGGATGGAGTCTGGGTTTGGGAGGTATTGAAAGAACTCCTGAAAAAAAATATTTCTGGTAGAAGTGCTTAATAGAAATTCGAATACATTAAGAGAGATTATAGAAAAGCACGTTCTACCAGGATCTATAATTTATACGGATGAATGGAAAGCATATGGACCAGCTTGCCGAGACTTGAATTTAACCCATCAAATGGTAAATCATTCCACATTCTTCAAAAATCCTGAAACTGTCGTCTGCACAAATACAGTAGAAGGATTGAATAATGAAATCAAAACTCTCATACCTCCTCGCAATAGAAAAACACAAGGGATTAATGAATTCCTCTGGTACTATATATGGAGGAGGCAAAATAAGAAGAATTTGTGGGAGGTTTCTTGGAGGCCTAAAAAAAAATTGGTTATGACTAATTAATAGCCCTAATTATTTTTTTTAATATTTTTCATTTTTAACTTTTTTTAAATGCTGTTAATAGTGATATTTATAGTTAATAAATTACTACAAATCATTTTTTCTTAAGTAAATTAAATACATCATTGATACTCTATCAAATAATTTTATTTTATAACACATTTTCCCAATAATGAAGAAATAATTATGGCGCATGACTTCAAAAATAAAAAGGTGCTCCAATAATAAAAACAAAAAAATCCCGCTGATAAAAACTCCCAATTAACATGAAAATATCATTAAAAATTTTTAAAACCTTATAGATTTTCCTCTAGCGGGGGGTGCTAAAGTAAACCTAATCCGAAAATATGTGAATACGCACCAAAGGGAGAAACAAAATAGAATTTATAACAGGTCAAAAATATCTAGTTTCTTATCTAAATGAGTTTTTATGTGGTTTCAAAAATCAGTTGCATACCATTAAATGCAATAATTTACGATATTATGAATCTTTATGAATAAAAAACAATGATTTCAATTATCTCTTTATAATTCTTTTATAGTTTATAAAATAATAATATTTAAATTAATTCATGATTACTTTGCAAACAGGCTCGTTCTGAATTTTTTTTTAATTTTTTTCCATATACTTTTAAGGTATTTATATACATATTTATTTATTTTATTCTATAATTAATTTTTTTAAGTACGGGGAAATAACAAAGAAGTGCCAATGTTTATATTATCTTAGTATTCTATTTGAAAGGTTTTGCAATAATTAGAATCTAGATTTTATAAATCAAAATTATACCCTTTTCTTAGACTTGGTTTTTAATTTGGTTTTATAATAAGAAATTTGTTATAAAAAAATTTAATTTGATGAAAAGATGATTTTTCTACAATTTAGCATCGGACCCTAAAATCTATAATATAAAGCAAGTCTAATTCAAGATTAAAAAGCACTCTTCTAGATTAAAAAATAACATCTTACTCCAACTAGAGGGATGTATCTGCTTAAAAATATACTGAAGATATCGGGAACAGTTATACTGCTGCATTTTGTGAAGAGAATTACAACCTAATCCATAATTCATCCAAAGAATTTATGCTTTTTAAAATTTTATAATTTATCCATTTGCAAAACCCTTGGAAGAAAGCTAACTTTTCAGATTTGGAGGATACGATGATAAAATATAAATTACTACACACTAAGTATCTCGACCCCTAAAATAGGCAGGAGATCGTCCATTTTAAGGAAAGATTTGATGAAAGGAAAGAAAAGAGATCTTAGGTCAGCTAATATTGTTTTTACAATTTTATGAGGCTTATGAGATATTTAGTGTTAGTTTGGTCGTCAGTAAATAAAATTTTCAAGTTATTTTAAAATAAACAATGTTTAATTTAGGTATTTGTATTCTAATAACGGATAACCATTATGTGGAAATTATAAGTGTACTTTTACAGAACTAGAAACTACATTATATTTAAGAAAAGGGATAAAAAATGTAGGGATCACAATTACTTTTATTAAAAAGAATAGTTCTACTTTTGGTTCATCCGAAAGACATCCGTTTTAAATAATAAAAGTTAGTAAATAAGATTGAAATTTATTGAAATTATCAATTTATTTATCTAATTTTCTTTTTTTTATTTAAAGACCGAGATACTGCCTGAAATATGAACCTTTTTCAAAGATTGATATTCCTCTCAATTGCTAAAGAAAATTTTTAACAATAATAACAGTCACTTGATCTTCTAAGTATTAAAAATAGGATCTTGAGGATGCACAAAATTAATATTATGATTTCCTGAAACATGAATGTAGTATGGAAGATCCCAAAATGCAGCAGAATATGCTTTCCATACATCTGTAACTATTTTAGTTCAGGTAAGTACGTTTTTAAATATCACTTTTAATATGCTATTTTTTCTAGAGACCGCTGGTACCATTTAAGCATCTTTACTAGTTCTTTAAACTCCTCAAACTCACCATTCTGACTCATTTACTCTTCCTCGTGTGTATTTCCGTTAAAAAATAACGATTCATTTATTTCTACAATTATTGGAATTTCATCTTCATCAATTCCACCTATTCTTTTATATTTATTCCAAAAACTTCAAAAAATAATGTTTCTTATAGTATTGCAATATGAACTTGCAGTGTCACTATAAATTCTAAGACCAAGTGCTTTATTATCATATTCCTCGTTTTTAAGATGCCTATAAAATATTTTTAAGAATGTTATGAAATTTAATCTACGATCTACAAATCATGATTGTGTTCTTAAGCTTTTTTAATTTTTTACAAAGAGCATATAACCAATAATAAATTTCCAAATATTTTTTACTTTTGAGTAAGCTCATTGCGGATCCATCACTGTCAATACAAAAACTACATTTTTAATTAAATTTATTTTTGGCTAAAAATATAATTATGTTGTAATTTTTTGAGCAGTTTTCATATATTAATTGATCATATATTCTCATATTTCTTATAATTTTAACATTATAATAGTTTACAATTACAAGTTTTTTATTTGTTACCATTTACTTTAATTTTATTTGTTTTATAAAATTTGAATAAATTCCAATCTTATTTATTGAATTTATTTTTCAAAACGAGAGTCTTCCAGAAAAACCCTACTTTTATATTTTAATCGTAGAACAGGTTAATATCCCATCCTTGGCAATTTCAAGAGAATTTTTTTCTGCAAAAAAGGTTTTTTATAACATCAGTATAGTAAAAAAGAATGGGAAAGATAGGATTAATAGTATAGTAATTAAGAAGTTGATTAATGAATTTTGAAAATAAAATCTGGATTCTTACAATTATCATACTTTTTTGTTTGGATTCTGTTGGATCAAAAATTAACTTGAGATAAAGAATGAAGTTAATATTCTTATAATTGAATTTTTAGTGTGGACTGATTGAAAAATCTGTAAGAATCATTGAATCTTACACTAAAGCTGTTTTTAATTGCTATTTGATAGTTAAATATAACAGAAGGGTGGTGGATGAAGATTACTTTAATTAAAAACAAGAAGTGAATATAAAAATAGCGTAATAATGTATTATATATTGTTTGAAAAAAAGCCTTAGTTGAATATGTTGGTTTATTTGTTTAAAAATAGATCCTGAGGTACATGGATTTATAATTGTAAAGGCCAGAAAGTTGGATTCACTACATTTTTAACAAAAAAATTGTCACCGAATAAAATTATATTCAAAAATTATATTGACGAAGTTATATCTGGAATTTCTAGATGAAAATTACTGTAAAGGGAAACTAATTAAGTGTGTTTTTGCCAATTGAAGTGAAAATGGTGCATAGAAAAATCAGTAAAATGCTGTAAACAGATTACTTGATTTGCTTTCTTAATTGTCAAAAAAAAAGAATTATCAAATTAATAAATTACAAGTATTGCATAAAATGGAATTAGAGTTTAGTTGGTTACATTATTCAATATTTTGCATTAAATTTTAATGCAAAGCCAATAACAATTTTTTAAAAACCTCTTATTTAAATATTGATATAAAAATCTAAATGATTTATATTTATAAATCAATATTAGCCACAATTCCAGTAAGATATGTAATTTTATTAATTTCATCTCTCCAGTTCCCAACAACTCTACTTATTCTTTTGTTTATATGGACAAACCTTTTGTTTTGCTTATTGGGGAAGAATTAAAATTTAATAAATAAATTAGGTTATCAGTTTTTTGATTAAATCTTTTTTCGATTAAATGTTTTATTGATGAAAAATTTATTGATGAAAATATTTTTGGTTAAAATGACGCTTTCCAGAAAGTTACATTTTAGAAAATTTAGATGAAAAGTAGAATTTCTTATGATTAATTTTTTAAAGAATTTGATTAATTCTTTGTTAGATTTAATGAAATGATTCTTTCTTGATATTTTTTTTCATATTTATGCAAAGTATATTTTGAAATCTATACAGGGTTTTGCATTAAATTCTTACATTCCTATTTAAAAATTGTTTTTCTCCATTTCAAACTCGTATAAAAACCCATGAAAATGAAAACATTGAGGAAAATGCACATACAACTGAAAACATTCGAAATAGAAGACCTTACAAAAAATTAACTTTTGAAGATAGACAAAAAATTGTAACCGCATTGAAAAGTGGGTCATCATTATCTTTCGTTTCTAATCATAAAAAAAATCTTCAATAAACAACAGTAAGTAGTATTTACAAAAGATACTTGCAAATGGTAATTGTAATCAAACTACCTGAGTTGGTTCCAGAAATCAAAAAATAACGTATGAAGTAAAGGAGGAATTTAGAAGTTTAGTGGGTTACGATTGCACGGTCTCTCTAAAAAAAAAATTCACAATCTATTTGGAGCAAATTCAATATCCATGTTTGTGAAACAACGATTTTTAATCACCAAATAAACATGTACTATTCACTAAAAAATGCTTTTAAAAAAAGTTACTGAACTGAGGAATAACGAAATTACAATAACGAATGACTTCTGTACGTTACAAATAATATTGTAATTGAAGAAAATTATCCGGTTGAAAAAATTATTTTTCTTGATGAAGTAGGCTTTTCAGTAATAATTAGAACAAAATTTGCAAAACCGCCTGTTGAAATTACACCAACTATTACTGTTCCAGCGTTTAGACCAAGAAATATTTCATTTTAATGTCCAATGAACTCACAATAATGCATGATAAAAAAATCAGTAGCTCCTCTTTTAATGAAGAAAAATTTATGAACTATCTTATGGACATTTTTGCAATACTTATAAAAAAAAAGTTAAAGAATGTGTATTTGTAATGTAGAATATTGCTTTTCATAAAAGTCAATCTATAACAAATTTATTTGGGGAAAGCGAGCACAAAATACTCTATTTACGACCATATTAAGCAAATGGACAAATTATGTGAAAAGGGGAATTTTTTTTTAATTAAATTGAATTATTAATTGCTATGGAATTTGGATTTAAAAAAATATTTTCTGAAGATTTTGATGAGTGCTACAGGGTAATGAAAAGAGAAATTATAAGAAAGTATGATGGGTTGCCACTTAATAAATTTTTTTAATTTAATTTTTTTTACGAATTTGAAATGGGAATGTACAAATTTGATGTAAAAACCCTGTAGCATAATAAAATTCAGCAATACAATTTATTGAAAAAAAAAATCAATTTATTTTTGCATATTTTTTGAAGGGTACGATGAGATTAATTGAAACTTATTCAAAAAATAATTATTTAGAGTAAAAAATCCTCGTGTGATGTCAATTATATTTATAAAACTTTCCAAAATTTAAGATTTTTGGAATATTACTGGTATATTGTAATGATTGTCATAATTTTGTGATGAAAAATCATTACTCAAAAAAATAAATTTATGGAATGGAAATAAAAAAGAGAGATAATAAACAAAAGTCAAATATTTATAAAAATTGATGAATGATTATTAAAAATAAAAGAAAATTAATTAGAAGGTATAAGATATTTTTAGTTTAAACAATATCTTAGAAAATAAATGTTCTCAAACACAATAATGGAATATATTAATTAATTGATTCTTGTTGTTGATTAATAAATTGGTGTGAATCAATGAAACAAGAAATTATGGTAATAAAAAATATTTCAAAATTAAATTAATATTCTCATCTCAATAAAAAGCTATGAAATATTTATTTTGATTGATCTTAATTAAAAAATTTAAATATAGCTATAATCATAATTAATTTTGTTATTGAAAAAAATTCAAAATAAAATTTTGTAAATGTTTTAAAGTATTATATAAAATTTATCAATTTTAAAATACTTTCAATGTATTAAATTTGAACAAAAAATTATTAATAAATCGCATAATTTATTATATTAGAATTGACTATTTTTTAAATCTCCTAATTTTCAAAAATAAAAAAATATATAAACTTTTGATATTTAAAAATATCTAACTTATTACAGTAATTTTTGGTCTTGAGATAAACCCTTTCATTATAGGTGTTTTTTTCCATTTAGTCGAATTTCATAAACCAATCGATCTATTAACTTTTAAACTATGTTTTACGAAATATGACTATAGATCAAACATGGGCAAAATTTTAAGATCTAGGGCTGCATGGAAAACTAAAATTCAAATGACGGGCCGCCAATTAAAATACATATATATACTAGTATGAAAAAAATCTGATTCTTTATTAATTGAAATAAAACATGAAAATATTAATAATAAAGTGAAATAATGGGTTATTTAAATGAGATAAATGTAGCTGTTTGGAGGCTGCCATCATTTTTTCCACATCTGCTTCAAATTTTGTAGTTGAAATCTTTAACACTGCTTCCGGGTGCCCATCTGTGATAGATGCTCGTAACGAGTTTTTATTGATGTTCATTATAGAAAACGTGTGTTCACAAATATAAGTAGAAGCAAAAATAACCAGCATTTTACAGGCAAAATATCGAATGTTTGCGTACTTTTCCGAATAAAGTGAACAAAAAAATTTACAAATATCTTCTCCACGATGTAATTCTTTAAGTGCAGGATTACATTGCAAATCAATAATTTCTAACTGAATGCCACTCAGAACGCTATCAATTTCAACACAAAATGGATCCCTAATTATTGACAAACTTTTTTCAAGTTTACGAAAATCATCAAATCTGCGATTGAATTCTTCATTTAAAACTCTTACGGTGCAACTGTATTAATTACATTTTTTTCTCAGTTATGTTAGTAATGGGTTTCAAATCTGCTAATTGATCCAAATTTTTATTTGATAGATACTGAGAAAAAAGCCGTAACTTTAATTGGAATGAATCAGGTGAACTACCATATCGTGAGCATACAAATTTTTTCCTTGCAATGAAGTAATTAATACATTGATGCGTGTGATAATACCGAGGGTAAATGCAAAATCTAAAAGCCAATCAGAATCTGTCAATTGTGGAAAATCGTTATTATTTTTCATTTCCGAGAAAGTAATTATATCATCTTTATGGTTCCATACTCGAAGCAGGACCTTACCTAAGCTTAACCATCAAACTTGACTATGGTAGAGGATGTTTACATATTTCCATTCAATCTCTTATAAAAAACCATAAATTGTCTATGATTAAGACCCTTTGCTCGAATATAATTAATTAGTTTAATAACTGTAACTCTAACGTGTTCCATTTTTAGCACTTTTTTGAACAAAACCTGCTGGTGAATAATACAGTGTATTGGTATAATATGGTGATTTAGATGATATTCCTAAACTTTGTCCTGTATTCTCATTAATAGTCCAATGTTTGGGCCTGTTAAGCTTAACGCTCCATCAGTTGTAATACTTATAATTTTATTCTACAACAAGTTATATTTTGCTAAGCTATTTTCAACTTTTTTGAAGATGTCAGCTCCAGTTGTTTGACCTTCGATGACTCCTTTGTCAATAGTTCTTCAACAATTTCAAAATTAGCGTTACATGCACGGATAAAAATTACCAATTGTGCAGTATCCTTTTGATCAGTGCTCTCATCAAGAGCAATCGAGCACCATATTGATGATTGTAATACAGCCAATAATTGCTGATTAAAAAATCATCGTTGATACATTCAATTCGTCGAGTTATGGTTAATTGTGATAAGCTGACAGTCTCAAATTTCTTTTTAATTTTAAGACATATGATACCACTTGCTGCAATCATACACTCTTTAATGAATTCTCCATCGGAAAACGGTTTATTGTTTTTTGCAATTTTTTGAGCTGTTATAAAACTAACCTTTGTAGCAGCTT
>CAKKLC010000221.1:62845-82180 GCA_918559645.1 Ceratonova shasta | reverse complement strand
AAATAACAAGAAAAAACAACGAAAATTAATTAAATTTTATTATTTGCAGAAAAATAGCCAATAAACTATTTTTTTGTTCCATTTCCATGTAATTTCACTTAAAAAAACCCATCTCTTTTCTGTTTTAATACATTTCTACAATTTAATTTCATATTTTAAACTATTGTTGAAAGTCTCAACAGATTGCGTATGAACTCAAGTTTGAGGATCAACAAAATTATATTTGTGACATACAGTTTTGTGCTTATATCCGTATTGGTTCAATTTGTGATAACTTTTATGTCCATCAAATAAAATCATTGAATATTCAATTACATGTTCAAAAATTATCGAAAGAATATTTTCTGTTTTTTCTATTCGGCAAAACTTCTGCCTACACCTCATTCAATTTTTTTTGAAAAATTGTAAATCTAAACTATACAAATTGCATCAGTTTCATTTGATTGAGACCATCAACGATGAGACTTTGCTCTATAATTCATCATTGTTTCTTCAATGTGAACTATTTTTCCAAAACCTCCTAGCTTCCTCATATTAAAATTTTCTTTCTCATTTTTATTATCTACTTTTCTTTTAGTTGTCAAAGCGTTGATTTTGAAATTTCAACTGTCGCAACAATAGAATGTATTGGCTGGTTTCCAGACATTCTTTAAACAGAAATGATTAAATTTCTGAAATTTCAACCAAATGATTCAAAAAATGTATTAAAAAGAATCGAAACCTGTACATAACTATTGTTGCATCATTATTATAGCAACTCCAGAAGTGATTCTCTAAACAGCCAGAGCTTTTTCAAGCTTCATTTGAATATTGCATTGTGGGCAAGCGCATTCGGTTGGTAAAATAAAGTTTCTGCAAAACCTTTGAGTAAACTGCTCAGGACTAGCTAGTACTATTTCCTTGTTCCGGACCTTATAAACGATCTTTTCTAGTTCCCATAAACAATCGCAACACCCAAACAATTTTACGGGTTATTTTTGAAATCGTTATACCTCGAACATACATTATTAATAACGAGTGGAGAGCATATAATTGTGATTTAAAACAATTACATGTTATCAACATGGTACGGTGAACAATTCTATCAATTTTTTACATCCTGAGGAACTTAATTTACATACTCAACACATTGAAAGCTTCTGGTCTGCTTTTGATAACTTTTTGTGACGTAAACAGGATATTAAGCAAGTTTCACATTTTATTTACCTCCGCCAGTTCATTCAGGAAATTAAAATTGATAAAAACAAAAGGTTTTATTATCTCCTGCTTCTTATCCAGAATAAACTTATTCATTTTTTTTTATTTTCTACCCTTATGCATTTTTTTTGGTTTTTTTAAAACGTGCAACTTTTTCCCATGCACCAATTAAACTTGAATTTAACTATAAAAATCACTTGAAAAACAACTATTTTAAAATCAATTTTTAACATGATAATTTTAGACTTCTATTATGTTTATAAAAATGAAGGATAACTGAAAAAAAATTTAAGTCTTTTGCAAATCACTATTCTGAAATATTTTTTCAACTTTTTGTGGAAAATTAAACTAAATATTGTGGTATACTGTTAAACATGGTTATGCATTATATTTAAAATTATTTGAATCTTAAAATAAGTTCGATTGTTCTTGATTTATAACATAATGGATAAAAATGACTAAACTAATTAACTGAAATAATGGAATTTTATAATTAATATTAAAACAACTCATTTTGTGTACTTAAATACAAACAAATATTAAAATTTCATAATTAAGGCTTAAATATTATGACGAAGATAATGAAATATTTTTAATACAAATAAAAGGTAATTTAAATTTTTTACACAATTATTGTATATTTTTCCTCAGACCTGCAAAAATTAGTTATCAAACCATTTTGGTAAGCAATAAAAAAATTATCACTATGCCTATATGATTATGGTTGATTAAATATTGTATAAAAAACAACCATAAATATAGGAATTTAACAACTTTTTTTAAATATATAAAAACTGCTATCGATAAAAATTCTTTTAAATAATATTTTAGTAAATGTTTAATTGAATCTAAAATTAATTTATTTCTCTTCATTAAGTTATTTTGAATATTTTTTTAGTCATGAAACAACCTGCATAATTAATAGTTCATTACCTACTGAGAAAATATTTAAAATTGGTAAAGTCTTATAGTTTCTATTAATAAATAAATTTCTCTCTTTTATTAAAATAAATTCAAAGTTCTTTTCATATTTATCAAATAAATTAAAATCATTTTAAATATATAAATTATTATATCCAAGTCAAATATCAGAATAATGAATACCGAAGTAACGAAATTTCTGGTATAACGTATCTGTAATTATTACCGATGATCTTTCATACAAAATGTACTAATATAAAATTTATTATAGCAAAGCCGATCTTATAATAATAGCTTTTTTTTCAAAAAATTAGAATTGTGGTTTAATTTTAGACAAAATTTCTACGAAATCATTTTGTTTTTGCCACTAAGCCGTATAGTACGTGTTCCTAACAAGTTATAAGTGATTGTGTAATAAATGGTTTCCAAATGATAATCAGACGAATTTTTGTTTTTACACAGCTAACTTCTCATCTTTGTTCTCTCTAAAACTTTTTTTTCATAAATATTTTTTTTACATTTTAAATGTGTTCATTTCCTAGATTTTTTGTACATATTCATCCTTGTAGCTTCGCTGTTTCTAAAAACTTTAATAAAATTTTTAGTTTTTTAAGTTTATTTGATTTTTTTCTCTTTGTTTCCCAGTGTCTAAAACTTTTTTTTAGATAATCTTATTGTATAATAATAATAATGGACCAAACAAGTCGCCAATTCACGCTTAAGGAGAAAATAAGTATTTTAGAAGAAGTCGATTCTGGATGGAAAAAAAATGAAATTGCCAAAACACACGGTGTAGCACCGTTCACCATATCAAGGTTTGACAAAGATCGAAAAAAATAGAAAACAAAATTAAATAACGTGCAACGGGATAGCAAAGGAAGAAATTTCGCGGTGCAGTAATGGATAATGTGGATAAAGCTACATTCGCGTTGCTATAAGATGTACGGTTGCAAATTTTTTAAATAAATGGACTATTGATTCGTGAAAAAGTCTTAGAAATTGCAAAGATGCTTAAAGTCAAATGATTCCAGGCAAGTATTGGATGGCTCAACAGTTGTTGATAACGCTAAGGAATTACTTCCAAATCGATTTGTGCAGAAGCGAAAAACGTCGTACAAGAATGTGTAGCAGAATGGCGTGCAGGAGACAAAAAAATTGTGTCAGAATACGATAAAAACGATATTTTTAACACCAATAAAACTGAAGTATTTTGTCAGTTGCCTCCTCATATAACGTTAACATTCAAAAGAAATCCGTGTAAAGGGTAAAAAAATTAAAAGTTAGATGAACTGCTCTATTTTGCTACAATGCTCCTGGTACAGGAAAGTTGAAGCCGTAATTCATAGGAAAGTACGCAAAGCCTCGTTGCTTTAAAAATGTGCACTCACTTCCTTGTGATTATCGGTCAAACTAACGTGCCTGGATGACGCAACAAATATTAATTAAATGGTTGATAGAGCTTGATAGAAAGATGAGAAATAAAAAATTCTTCTGCTGGTAGACAACAGCTCAGCTCATAATTTGACATGTCGGCTGAAGCATGTAAGAGTAGAATTTTTACCACCCGATTGCACAGCAGTTCTGCAATTACTAGATTTGAGAATCATACGTGCCATAAAAGTGCATTACAGGGGTCATTTGTTGAAAAAAAATACCCCTACACATAACTTTTGATATTAAAAAAATCGACGTAAAAGAGGCAAGTGATATTATTTGCTCTACATAGTGGGCTGTGAAGGAAACCACCAAATCCAAATTTTGGGAAAAATTGTCAGTGATCGAAATAACTGGCATGGATATGGTGGAGGTTAGCGAAGAATTAATAAGCTCTGAAGCCAACATTGAAATCAAAGGAAGAGATATGTGGATCTTTTTTATCCCTGTCACTGTTGGTATATCTTACGAAAATTATGTTGAGGTGGAAAAAACGTAATGGTCATAGAAGAATTATCTAAAAAGGAAATCATTGAAAATCTGCAACCGAGTGTTGAAAATGAGTCATTAGCAAATAAATATGAGGATGAAGTTGTTCTGCAAAAAGCAAGGGTTTCCTTGTCAGATGCAATCAATTGATTGAAGAGTGTTTGGTAATAACTTGACAAATATTTTAATGTTCCGGAAAATGTTTTTAAGAAAATTGTCAACTTGGGAAGTTCTATTTTGCAAGCCGCCAAGAAAAATTCGATTTAGAGCAAAATTTCAGATTTTTTTGTTAAAAAATAAAATTATTCTAGTACTGAAATTTTTTATTTTTATCATCATTTTTATTTTACTTGAATTTCAACTTTTTTAATATTGTAATCTTTATTGACCCTTTTAAAAACTTCAATAAAATATAAAGTATCACAGTTTAACAATCGATGTTTCATTTCCTATCTTACAATAAGTATATAGTTTAATACAAAGGCAGTTAAATTCGAAGTGAATAATAATATAGAGACCAATAGTCAAAAGATGACCCATGCTGTTTGTATTTGGTGCGTATAATGGTACTAAAACAAAGAAAAAATCTGACATTCATTAAATTGAATTTTCAGTATAGCGAAACATATTCTTTGGTTCCGTGAACTCCGTTAGACTGGGATTTGACCTGTATATGATATTCCAAGTAATTATTCAGTAGATATTTGTTAATTTTATAGAATGAATGTAGAATATGTAACTTTAAAAGCATAAAATTTTCAAGCGTATTGCGTAAATTATCGAGTTTAGATTATCAATTAAACCTCAAATAAGTATAATAAATATTATACTGTTTTCTTTATAGTGAAACACATTACCAAAAATTAAGAGATATTAATAGAATCTTATAAATTAGATAAATATTAACTAAAAATACACAAAATGATGATAATATAATCCATTTATAGTTTCAAATTTTATATTTTTGTTTTAAATTTATAATGTATGATACTTAATTAAAAATAATAATAATTGTCAAAATTTTTTTTTAATGTATAAGTAAAATTTCAATAAAAAAAAGTTTGATCAGAATTAAAATTTCCCCGCTATAAATATTAATAAAATGTATGGAAAATAAAAATTTAGAAAATTCAATTATTAATAATACCTTTTTATTAAGTTAATCACTTCTTAGAAATTCTTCATACAAACACTATCCTACCACATAAAAGAAAACAGATATTCCTCAATAACATTTCCATCTATTTCTTTCATTTTCTTCTGCCTTAATTTTTGTTTATGCCAATACGATTCAATGAATTAAGTATAAACATTAGTGGTTGATTCTACAAAATGCAAACAATGGTTTACAACTCTATGAGTTCGGTTTAAATTTTGTATCCCATTATAGGATCTCCAACCATATGAATGATGGAGTTTTCCCGAATTACTTGTTCGATTATAGGTAGTAGAGTTTAGGCATCTATTTCATTAACCAATTTCATCACTTCTCTTTCGGGAACAAAGCCGTTGTCGCATATACCGAGGACCCAGAGTTCATTGTTAGTAGCCCTGTTTCGATGGTATTTCGGTTTGTGTCTGAACAATCATTTATCGACATTAACAATGCAGCCTTTCCCTCCTAGAAGTAATGGGTTATCCACATGGAATCTTTTGCAGAAAGCTTTTAATTTTGAGTATATAGAATTCAAAGAATTTTTGCTACAATCCAGCTCATTAAATACACCTATGCGTTGTATTTCCTTTAAAAATTTCTATAAAATCTTTAGAACGTCCTTTAACAAAATGTTAATAGACTAAAAATCCTTCACTTCTTATGCTTTTTGTAATTTTATATTTCAGACATTTTTTATTAAAACATTTAAAAAGTTTCTTGTCTTTTATTTTGTTACATTTACATCCCCATATGAGTCAAACAGTGTGTACACAACATAGATATTTTTAAAATTCTGTCTTAAAAAGCGATCTGAATTTCTAATTCTGCCATAAAAATTGGTTCTATGAACGTTGTATAATTTTGAGACATTTTAGGGTTCAAAGATATTTTTATTAAAATTAGTTTTATTCTGATCCAAAAAGTTATTATAGTATTGTTCATTAAAAAGATAAAGATAATTTTAATATATTTCTTCAATACTGGGTAAATAGTTGAAAATAAGCTTTAATATAGCTGTATGATAATCAACTAAAATTATAAGTTTAATTTATTCTTTTAATTAAATAAATGAAAATTTAATGTGGAGAAATACATAAAATATTAAAAATTAAAAACAAACCCAGTCTTTTTCTAAGCATATTATCTAATTATATGTACCACCTGATATATATATATAGATCAAATTAAAAAAATGGTATTTTTTCAGGTTTTATTGAACGAAGAATATGTGATAATATAGACCAAAGGTCGACAACCTTTTATCTGAGGTGTACCAAGCCACTCAACCAATATAATTCAGGGTGCCACCTTAATTCTAAATTATATAATGGGGTTCTAGATAAGAAGAATTTTATACCAAATTTATCTTCTAAACATATTTATTAAAAAAATAACATAAAATTCTAACATAAATTAAAACATTTTAATGCGAACCTTGTCCGTGCACATTTTTTTTTAATATTTTAATATCAGGGGTATAGTTTGTGACTTTTAATTTCACCTAAGATTCTAATTGTTCAGTTGTTAAACGACTTCTTTGTGGACTCAAAATATGTTTCATGTGAGAAAAAATTTGTTCACAGAATTATGTGGAACCAAAAGCGGAAAGGAGAGCACATGCAATTTTCTTAAAACAATGTAATCTTTCTGGCAATAACATCCAAAAATTTAATATAGCAGTATATTTTTCCATAGAGTCATCTTCCAGATTTTTTCGTAATTCCTTAAATTTTTTTTTCCATAATTCTGAAGATATTAGTTTGAGAAGTTAATGTCTAAATTATCCACATTTATCCACTCAAAAATTGAAAAATCAAACGGAATTATTAATGTATCTATTTAATCTGGTTTTATGAGGAAGGAAAATATAGGCTCATGAGCTTCAAAGTCTTTGCATCTTCTGGAAAATTCATCTTTAAGTGCATTAACGTAGGATTCAATTTCATTTTTGTCTATGGTCGATTTATTTGCAAGTGCATTAACATTTTGGAAGTATTTGTAGGCACTAGTATTAATATCACATAGAAATATATTAAATTTTGTAGCAAATCCTGTTAAATATTCAAAAAGTTCGAGCACAGTTTGACGCTTTCCTTGCAATCTTAAGTTGAGTTCATTGAGATATTTAGTGATAACAGTCAGAAACATTAATTTGCATAACCATTCTTTATCGTTTAATTTGTGGAATTGTTGTTCCTATTTATTAAGAAAAACTTTAATGTGTTCCAGACATGACACAAACTTATTCAAGACATTGCATCGACTAAGCCAACTAACATGGCTGTATAATAGGAGGTCAACATTTTCAGTTTCAATTTCTTCTAAAAGAGATTTAAATTGCCTGTGTGTCAATGAACAGCAAAATACTATGATATTAACTATTTTAACATCAGTGTTCATTACAGGAATTAAGCGCTGTGACAAAATTTTGGCAACTAAACTTTCCTCATGTATTATACAATGAGAGTTCAATATTTTATGTCCAGTATAATTTTCAAGAAGTTTGATAAATCCTCTATCCTTGCCAACCATTGCAGGTGATCCGTCAGTAGTTACACAATACATTTATTTAATAATGATGTTTTTGCTGTCAAAATAATTTATGAATGAAGCAAAAATATCCTGCCCCTTAGTTGCTCAAGACAGAAGAATCAAATTGCACAATTCTTAATAAACTTGACCTTTATCACAATACTGTGCAAATACTGCAAGCCACGCAATATCATTTACATCGGTACTTTCATCAACAGGGATGCTAAATGCAATAGCTTCTTAATATTCAGAATTGAGTTTTGTTGTTAAATAGTCTGCCATTTCAGTTATTCTTCTTTCATTTGTTAGCGCAGAACCTGCTATTTCTCGAATTCAGGATAATATGGTTTGTTAATTAGGTAAATCACTAAACAACTTTTCAGCACTTTTTATAAAGATTTCCTTTATATATTCCCTATCTGTAAAGGGTTTGCCTTTGTCAGCTATGCAACGAGATATTGCGAAGCTGCATTCTGTCGCAAAATGCTTCGTTCCAGTTATTCCATAAAAAAAGTTACTTGTTTCTTATAACCAGAAACAGCTCTCTTTATAGTTTCACATTACTCATCGTTGCTGTTAAATGTAGACTGATGTTTGGTTTGGAAATTTCTTTGTAAACTTGACGTGCGCCATACGTCACTTTTACGAGATATCGCGCATACAGCACGACCCTTTTGTTGTATAAATCCTTATTCGTTCCTCCCATAGTCTTAAAAACAGCGGACATTTGGTTTTCTTTTCTTACCCTTCATTTGATTAAATATGGATGAATTATAAAAAATATTAAACCAATAAAATACAAGTCTTCACAAAAAGAGTTAGAACGGAAAGTAACTACCAGTATTAAACGAAATGCAATTTTAACTACTATTACAGGCAAATTATGCGCAGTAGCAAAATGAAAAAGAGAGGGATGAATGAGATTCTGGCTTGAATATTAGTGAAGTCCGCTTCGATAACTAGTCGGCGATGCTTATGTTTCATTACTTTTACTTCGAATGCCCTCTCACTCATCTTTAGCCAGATTTTCGTAACATTGGCGAGCCAAGTTAGATAAATAATTATAATTAAACATTTTCTCTTATTTAAAAATCACTTCGTCACGGAATTTTAGAGATTTCCCTGATTACTTTGTAGAGTGCCATTCAGAACTCCATCGCGTGCCAAGCAATGCACGCTGCCATAGGCAGCCGACGCCTGTGATAGATATATTATCAGCCATATTTAATTGCATTCCCTCTTTATAATTGTTTTATATGAATTATAGTATTATCATATAAGCAGTATCTTAAATAATTGTCTTTTAAAATACTCTAAATAATCATTTTATAGTTTGACTTTACGTTAAATAAAGATCCTAATATAAAATATTATTATTTGGTGCACATGATAAATTTTCTTATGTATAAACAATTGTTTTTTTTAGCATGATCCAAAATTATGAAGTTTCTAAATTTTTTATGCTATTTTTTAATCCAACTATTTTTCACTTTTTTGTGAAGCTATTTTTTTACTTGTGTTTGAATAGGGCCAATTTTTTAAGATTATTAGTTTTTATGAACAAGATACTCGATATTTTGTATATTTACAGGTTTTAATGTCATTTGTACAATTTCCATTAAATTTAATTTGTTTTCAATCGAAAATATACCAATAATATTACTATTGGTGTTCAAAGTTTACAATTAATTGACGATTCATGTTTGTTTCACTATGAAATTGTATTTAAATGTGTCCTTTTAAAAATCAAAGCCCATTCATAATATGGACATAATTTCTAAAAAAATAGATTGTAGCTCAACAAATTTTCTACTCTGTTTGATGAGAAAACGGTATTAGACTTTACTGAAAAGTATATATGGTAATTATTTACTACAAAAGAACTCTAGAACGTATTTTTAGCTCAATATGGTATAATTAAAAAGGCACAGAAATGTAAGATTTGCAATTAACAAAACAAAAACAATGGTATTGATAAGGGTCATTATTTGGAATTGCAAGAAACCTTTTCATGTGTATATTTATCTTAAAAAATATAGTTTTTTCTTTGATAGGTCAATATTTTAGATTGAAATTCAATATTATTTACAGACATGAAAGCTGATTCATTTCAAGATAATGAACATGACCTTAGTTGTCATAGAACTACTATAAGAAGATATAGTAAAGAAGGTAAATTATGGTTACATAACGGGAAATAGTTATAAATAAGTTGGTTTTAACCCTGAAAGAAGCAGAAAAATTGTTCAAATAAAAAAAAGTATATTTTTTAAAAGGAAACACAAAAATGAGGTGCCTAATTAATGTACATTTGTTAGTATGTAGTATAGAGACGTGATATAAAAAGCTTATTATTAAATTTCACGCTAATCTTAATTATTTATCAATTCTTTAGTATATTTGATTTTTAAGACTATAAAGCACTCTAAATTTTGTCAATTATTAAGATTCAGATATTTATACTAAGAATATTAACGGAATCTTGTATTAAACTATAAAATTGCCTTCGTTTGTAAATAGCTATTATTTTTTAGCAAAATTTTTAATATTTAATACATTTAATATGGGAGTACAGCATAGAAAAAGAAAACACTTGAATAATCTACTTTGCCTTGTAAAAAGTAATAATGGTAATATAAAAAAGTTTGTCCTAAAAATAAAATTCAGAAAATTAATTAATTGTTTATATTACGTAATTAACACATGTTGCAATATTAGAAAATTCAATCATTCGATTTAGTATTTAGTTTTTAAATTTTTTTTAGTGTAAATGAAGTTAAATTACTAAGAACATTTTCTCTTCAATCCCCTCTACTTGTTCAACTTTATTGGTGTGTATGCTTATATAAACTTTATCTATGAATCTTCTACTGTGATTAATTGTTCAGTATTTATAAAATAATGATAATCTGTTATAACTTCACGATCAATCTGTAATACTTCGTGTTCCTGTTACAGGATATCATACAATCAAATCATTTAAAAACTCTACACATCTAACCAAAGTTGTTGCATAGAAAACTTCTTTCGTTTCACTAGAAAATCCCGGCCACAATCTAATAAAGTTCTCCTACTAAACTTCGACCTCTCCTCATTATCATGGTGTACAAATGAGCTTCGTCAATTTCAACTTTCATGATTGGACCACCTTTTTGTATAGCTCTCAAATATTTATAAAGCTTAATTAAGCATCTAATTATTTCCTTCCACTAGACTACTTTCTGTGCAGAAACACATTTATGTAAGCAGGTTTCTTCTAAAGTTAGATTTATTCTATAGCAGTATAGTATATGCATAATTCCACTTAAAATATGGCAAAAATTTTCAAAAAAAAATCGCGTCAAAAATATTCTTTTTGCGCAGGCACCATCTACAATTACACATAATATGAGAGAAAACACTATGGTGCATCTTTGAAAAAGTTGTCATCATATTTGCTAGATACAATGCACAAATCATACAAAGTGCATTGAAAAGACCAACCTCCATTACAAGCTGCAAACTTTGCTCTTCTGTTGCATTTCTTATTCCATACTCAAATATGTTCATCATTAGGCAAATAAACATAAAAAAAATGTTTTGCCTCTTCCTTCCCAACTTTTAAATACTACTTAGAGAGGAAGTAAAAATTTTTTTATTATACCTGTCGCTAATCGTAATGCTCAAACAATAGTTCTGATTATTAAAGAATTAATTTATCCTGGTACATTATTTATAACAGATGAATGGATAGCTTACGATGCTACTATCTGAGAGATAGTGAAGACTATATTCTTAAGACTGTAAACTGATCTCTAAATTTTGAAGGGCTCTTTAGGTCGAGAAATTGAAATGAGTGAGAGTACGGAGAGCAGGGGAGGATCCAGCTGATTTTGTAAAGTATCAGCAACCATTTATTTTGAGCACACCTAATTAAAAGCCAGGCTATGTTGGGGGTTCTTGAAGGACATCAGAACCTCTAGGAAATTTGTTTCTTAGTTTGTACTAACACAGAAAAAAATCTAGATATATTTGATAGCATGTATCCATGTAATTCTATAAAATTATTTTTTGTTACTAACGATCATAGACATCAATATCAGATTAACATTGTATCGACAAGATATCGGTTGATAAAAAGCTTAGGCATATATAAAATGATATTTTAAAAAGCCATATTGTGGTTTAAACTGCTTGTTTCAATGTAAGTCACAAATAATTATGTTTTAATTGTAAAAATGATTGTAATATTGTATTTTTATGTATAAAATCTTAATAAATTCATGCTTGTACCACCATTTGACATTGTATTTCCAAAATGAAAATTTCCTATGATTTCTCGATTTGATTGTTTACTATACCCAGAATTAGTGTCAACAGTGCGAATCAGTATAAGAAATAGAACAGAAAGTCACAAAGGTATAAAAAAATCTTTATTTTTGAATACATTTCGAACGGTGATTTTTGTTGTTTTCATATGTTATTTGTTTACTACTAGTGACAACTTTCTCTGGTGAATCACAATTATAACACTTCGTTGTAGATTCAGGCAGAGCTAAACTCATTGTCATAACAAAGGTCAGTGTGCCTACAAGAAATAGGCTGCTTCTTAGGCTACTTGTTTTGGTAGACATTATTAAAAAAATCCTTTCAGCATCAGCATTTGAGTGGAGTAGAATGCACACTAAATGTGCAGCTTTACACAACTTTACAAATCTTGATGTGTGTATAACATTATTAGTAACGAAAGTAAAATAACTAAGAGACTTGTCCATTTTAATGTGCAAGTCCTCTTCCACAATTGACTCATTCTAAAAAGGTACAGGAATTTTATTATTACTTATTGCTTGAAAGTTAATAAAGTCCTGAAATAAAGATTTCTCATCTTGTAGATAAGGAAATGACATGATTTTATTATATCTTTTGACAAATTAAAGCAGTTCATAATTGTTTACCTTTAGTCTGTCAGAAAGATAAACAAACTTGCGGTGTGTGATTACTTTCTTATCTATGAGCATCTTATCAATTGCATATTCCACTACCGATTGTAAAAAATAGCTTTACACTACTGTAAAACTTATCTATTCAAGCAGCTTTAATGTCACCTTCATTATGTAGCTTTATCATTTAAAATTGAGTTATTTAACCAACTACAAAAGCTCCATCATCCAACTGCTCTTAAGTATTATTGTATTCTACTATCATTAACTGCCCATTTGTCTCAAGGATACTACTTAGCTGCATGAACTTCATGACGAGAGTTTTTAGAAACTTTGGCATCTTATCGTGCAGCAAATATGAAGATACATCTTCTCTTTACATGAGTTTATTGAGATTAGTGAAAACAGGTAAACAAAATTGATAGAAGAGTATAAACTTCAGTGATAGGTCATTAAATATTCTCTGAAGCCTCTTAAATCTTGTTGACTGTCATGTTCTGATATAAAGTAGGAAGTCAGTTGATAATACAACTGTAATATTTTTAAATGTCAGCTTCCAAGCTCAAACTTCGTGTTGTTACTTGCTTCAGTATCTCCTTCTAAGAAGTATTACAGAATTTTTATTACTCCTCCAGACCGGCCCTCCTTTTTGTACTTTTGTGAAAATAATAATACAAATCTACACATAGATCATCCACTTCAAATTCTGTGTACCTTTGTGAATGCCTAGCTGCCATGCTGAAAGTCATTATGTACTCTATATGACATGGTAAACTTTTGGTAATATAGAAGAGAGTTTTTTTTCAATGCTCTGCGGCTAATTGAATTATAAAAACCCATATTGACACTTTCATTATCATGAGAAAATACAATGCAATTCTGCAGAAGGTATAGAATAATCTAAGAACACTTTGTAAATTGCAGCAAAAATATTTTCAGCTATTGTAGACTGTCTGCAAGTTGTGACAAACTTGTCGATAAATCGTTGGTGAATACCCTGATTGACATTATATTTTTTTATGGTCCTGGTATTCATCTACTCAAATGCTGTGCCTTGTGACCCATCCATGAAAATATTGAAGGAAAGTGATTTCATTTCCTGAATAATTTCTTGCAGAAAATATTTCAAGGTGCACCTTTAAGAATGCAAGTAATCTTCTGAATTTCAGATGAATAAGCCTTGGCAATAGTGGATTCGAAATATATCCTTAAACGAAGGACATAAATGATCAACAAGAGACGAGGGCAAGTTATGATGGGACAATGCAAGCGTCAATTTTACTTCTGCTGTCCGAGTTTTGTACTTTAGGACTGACACTGAATTCGATCTTGGATTTGACAAAGCAAATGACGTTATGGACAAATTGCTCTTTACAATTTTCAAATGATTTGTATGATATGCAGATTCAATATGACGTTTAATATAAGCCACTTCATGGTAGAGGCAAATGTGCTCTACATTACAAATAGTACAGTTGAAATGTGACGGTACAATTCTTTTCAATATATACATCCATGTTTGGTAAAATAATATTATTAAAGGTCTTTTTATATACAGCATCACCAGAAAAACGTTTGCTGGAGCCGTCGGTTGTTTTGCAATCGTCATCCGATAAAGAAGTATCATGTTCATGACGTTTGCCGATTTTCTCTTTGAAATTTTTTAAAAATAAAAATTAATTATTAATCACGCTAATTATTGATAACTCAAAACATCGCGCTCAAAAGAAAACTATATCCATTACCGTATGTATGTGTATGGTTATTTGAATGATCAAGGTCAGTATCCGACGTAAACGAGTACGATGTGTTTATATATAAAAAAACGTACGGTTGTTTCCAGTGTTCATTTTGTCCAATAATTGCACAGAAAAACAAGGATTGACAAAAAAAAGTAACATTTTTAAAAATTAGAGCAAAAATATATTGCGTGAGATTTTATTACAACATTTTATGTTAGGTTAGAAGGTGATATTGTCTTCAACTGCGTGATACTTGTTAGCCCTGATTTTTTCAATCTTAAAGATTCATATTTTCATACTCAGAATATATAGGAAGTGTGGTCTAAAAGTAAAAAGTTTTTTCGTTCAAAAATAGGCGTCAGTGTTGAGCAACATTTTGAATATTTAATAAAATTCCTACGGGTGTAAAGCATAGAAAAAAGAAAACAATTTAATACTTTACTTAACATTCTAAAAAGAAATAACATGTATGTTTTATTTCTTTTAAAATTTTTCAAGATCACCATGTAAATTCAAAGTAGCCATAAAACCAACATGAAAATAATTGACTTTTCTTGTTGATATATTCTACATAGTTTTCTGCATCTTCAATATTTTGTTACAATCATCCACACTTAAAAATGTAATATAGTAATTAAAATTTGATTTTTTCAGTTTTAATTGAATGTTGCTTTCTGTAAATAGAATTACTATAACCCTTGTTTTTATACTCTAAAGCTTTCCAATTACATGTAGTTTTAATGTAAACCAAGAATAGTAACTAAAGTAATGTCCGATACATACAAACCATAATTTAAATATTAAAAAAGGTCTTTCAAATAATGCTAATGAATATGCATTCTAATTCAATCCAAAGTTAGTAATAAAGTAAAAATTTTCTCCTTCAACAAATTAAAAAAAACACATTTTTAATTTGGATCAAGTTGACATTTAAATACAGCTGAATATGTTACGAAAAAGATGAATTCAACTTTCTATAAAATACGTATACTTATCTCAAATATACAACACTAAAACTATAATAAACATATCTTTGAATTCTTAACATTCTCTATATCCACTTTATGACCTAACAAGGTCCTTATGTTGTTAATTCCATACTTTATCATCGTAGGCCTTTCCAAAGATAAGCCCCATGCTATAACATTAACATTCTCTGGGGCTCCCATAGGTCTCAACATTTCTGGTCTGAATATTCCAGAATTTCCAATTTCAACCCATCTATTTAGTCCTTCATGAAAACTAAATATTTCCATACTCGGCTCAGTGTAAGGGTTGAAAGCAGGTTTGTATCTTAATTTTGTTATTCCCATTTGTTTAAAAAAAAGGTCCAAAATTCCAATTAAATTAGCCAAACTCAAATCATAATCAGCTATTAAACCCTCCACTTGATGAAATTCCGCCAAATGGGTAGCATCAGTAGTTTCATTACGGAATACTCTATCAATACTAAAATACTTTTTTGGTTGAAACCCATTTTCATTATTAAAAAGTTTATAAAGCATTTTGGCACTAATAGCAGTAGTATGGGTACGTAGTATTAGCTTTTCTGCTTCTAAAATACTCCATTCGGACTGATGACCAGAAGATCCATATCCCCCATTTTCATGAATAGTTTTCACCTTTTCTAAATATTCTGGATTTATAAAATCTTTCAGTTGACAGGTTTCTGGATGTTTTAAGAAAAAAGTATCATGAGCATCTCTTGCAGAATGTTGTTGAGGCTGGAAAAGAGCGTCAAAGTTCCAAAAAGAACTTTCAACATAATTATTAGTTGGCATTTCTTCAAATCCAAGATTTAAAAATATCTTGGACATTTCAGCTCTCATTTCCATTAAAGGATGTAATGAGCCATTTTTAACAATTGACCCCATTGTTTTGAAATTATAAGGTTTAAATTTTTTAGATTTGTAATCATCATTTTGAAGAAGTTCGGCAGTCAAATCTGTCTCTGGTTTTTCCAATATGGTAGTAAAAGATATTCCAGGAGAAGCCACAAGTTTCTTAATAATTTTTTTCTGAATTAGTTTCCTTTTTTTATATTGATTAATCAAATCATCTGAAACCATCAATCCATTTTTGATTTTATTTAAATTCAATTTAACCAAATCTTCAACCTGGTCAACTTTTTTAAATATTTTAGGGCCATCGTGATGGGTTTTATCTAAAAGTATCCATCCTTCAGACATGGCTTTGGAAAATCCAATACTCATATTTTTATCCATTTCTTTGAGTTTATTTTGTAAAAGACCATCAGCAGTTAGAATATTAAAGAATAAGACTTCATAACTTGAGTTTTGTGAAATCCACATACCTTCATCAGTTAAATCAGAAAATTCAAAGTTTTCATTCTTAAGATTGATGATATCAGGAAAACAAGCGATACTTTGAAGACTTCCTATAATATCATTATGATTGAAAGAAAACTTTTTAGAAAATTCATAAGAATCTAAAAAGCGATTCTCTTCCAAATATAAAAGAATCTTGTTGACAAAATCATCTTCCATTATTTTTAACGACTATTAACGACCATTTTCGGAAAGTTTGCATAAGATTAAATTTATTAAATGATGAGTTATTGAATACAACTTGAAGGATAAAGTTTAAGATATTCTATAAAAAAAATTGTTGACTTGGTTATTTACAAAAATGGTAATATTAAAATTTTAAAAGTTATAGTACGAAGTTTATATAAAAAAAATAAAAATCCTATGAAGCTATTTTTATTAATAAAAAGGTAAAAGTCGAGTTTACGCCCCCCCTTTTGAAAATACCAAAAAATTAAAACACTCAAATAATGGATAAATTAGCCTAATAGCTGAAACTATACTTGCAATCACGTTATCTGATTTTTTTTATTAATAAATATTCACATATGGATTCCGAAAGATGGGTATTTCTATTAGTTCCTCTTGTACGAAGGAATGCTTAAGCCATTACCATCGGTTTTCAATTTGTTGTGTATGTACTAAAGCAGGGGTGGGCATACTACGGCCCTTCAGAGTATATTATGCGGCCCGTATGCACGTAAATGTTCCGATCCTATGTCAATGAAAATTTTTTTTGTTTAGACAGAGTTGTCCATTAACCTATATTTACTACTTTAAAATAGTTGTAAAAGTAGTTTGTGCCCTCTCATCACTGCTGGTCATTAATTTTTAACATCCCTATTCAAAACTAAGTTTTTGAACAATCGGAAGTAGCTCGTGTTTACAATTTACATTTTGAAAGGTTTAGTAAAAATTAAAATTTAAAAGTGAATAGACGTTATTTAACCATGAGTGCTGCCAAAAAAAGAAAGATTACGGATGAATGTCGCATTTTTAATGATGAATGGACTGCTAAATACTGCTTCACGAGCGTTGGGAGCAAAGCAGTCTGCTTGCTGTGCCGTGAGTGCGTGAACGTCTTCAAGTAGTACAACTTAAGAAGACACTATTAAACAAAACATAGGGATTTAATGCACAATTTCACGAACGAAGAGAGAAAAAATAAATGCCAGGAGATGATTAACAATTTAAAGAAGCAGCAAACTGTTTTCACCAAGCAGTCTTCAATACAAGATGCTGCAACGGAGGCCAGTTTGGTGCTGTCCTACAAGATTGTGAAACGGAACAAGCCTTTTTCTGAGAGTATGTTCATCAGGGAATGCTTGTCAGATGCAGCAAGCATTATGTGCCCAGAACAGAAAATACAATTTGATAGCGTTTCATTATCAAGGAATACTGTAGTCAGGCGTGTTGACAAGATAAGTGACAATTTGATGGATCAACTTTGATATGCAAGCAAATACTTTTTAAGGTACTCTCTTGCGTTGGACGAAAGTACCGATGTACAGGAAACAGCATAATTGTTGATATTTATACGGGGAATAAACACTCGTTTCGAGCTAACTGAAGAATTACTTAGTGTAGAGGCACTTAAAGACACAACCACAGGCCAAGATTTATTTAATGCTGTTGAGAACTGTGTTAAAAGAACTGGGTTAGTATGGATCTAAATGGCAAGTGTAACAACCAATGGAGCGCGTGCTTTGACTGGAAATAACGTAGGTTTAGTGAAGTTATTGCATAATAAAATTAAAGAAAAACATCCTGATCATACACTCTTACCTTTCCACTGTGTCATCCATCAGGAAAGTCTGTGTAAAGCTGAGTTGAATATTAAGCATGGTATTGACTCATTTGTCAGTGTGATAAACCTTATCAGAGCCAGGGCACTCAATTACAGGCAGTTCCAGGCACTGCTTGAAGATTTAGAAACTGAACATTATGATATTATCTACCACAGCAGTGTCCGCTAGCTGAGCCTGGGCAAAACACTGAGGCGAGTGCGGGATCTCAAGGAAGAAATAATTATGTTCATAGAGATGAAGGGCATTGAAAGTCATTTTGTTACTAACATTGTTAATGGTGAGTGGAAGTCAGACTTTATGTTTGCCATTGACATTATGGAAAATTTGAATGAACTGAATGTAAAACTTCAGAGAAATAGCTTGTTTGCACATGAATTGTATGTGCATGTTAAATTATTTTAGGCAAAACTCTCCCTGTTCTCCAGGCAAGCAGGCAAAAACAGGTTTTGCCATTTTCCTTTGCTGAAAGAAAAAACCATTTCTGGTGAAATGGCTGACAAGTACAAGGCTCAGTTGGATGCCTTGGGTTGTAGAATTTGAAAAGAGGTTCCAAGACTTCAAGAGCCTGGAACCACTCTTCAATATCCATAGTTCGCCATTTAGTGCAAAAGCTGATTCAGCACTAGAGAATATACAGTGAGAGCTGCTTGACCTACAAGCGGATAATGACCTGCAGGAGAAGTTCAAATCAGTTAATCTGTTGGAGTTTTATGAATGTTTGCCAGCAGCGGCTACCCCACATCTGAAAAACTTTGCTGCCAAACTTTTGTCACTATTTGAATTCACATATATCTGTGAGCAAGCTTTTTG
>CAKKLC010000221.1:15829-32634 GCA_918559645.1 Ceratonova shasta | reverse complement strand
AATACAACAGGGGTCGTCTCACAAACCAACAATGGTTCATAGGCGGGATCGAGCGAGGAATAAGGAAATGTTTCATAATTCCTGTTCCAAACTGAAATCGACACACCATTTTGGAGGTGTGGAAAGGTTTATTTTACCTGGAATTTTTGTGGTTACTGATGGGTGGAGGGCATACGGAAGTGCAGTAGACATGTCAGGCATGGACCTTGAACATTCTACTGCTAACCACACCCTAAATTTTTTGGATCCCAATGACCCTATGGTTCAAACTAAAAACATTGAGGTTTTGTGGTCCAAATCAAAATATTTTCTGGGTAGGAAAAGGGGGATGAGCAAAGAACAAAGGAATCTCTCCTTATTCAATTTTTATGGGAATATAAGATTCCTAAGAGAGAAGAATTAATTCTCTAATAATATTATTAAATTATAATAAATTCTATTCTTTTTTTATATTATAAATGTTTTAATTAATCAAAAATAAATCATAAATGTTTTAATCAATCAAAAATATAAAAAATTTTAATAAAAAATAAATTAAAAATTAAAAAAAAATTTTACTCAAAAAAAAAATTTTGGTTTTTTTCTAAAATTTGGGAAAAATTTCAAAGACGGCCTTTTTTCCAAAGACGGCTTTTTTTTCCGAAGACGGCCTTTTTTACGCATAAACCTTATTCTTTGTTTACTAATTAGATGTTGAATAGATCAAGTTAATAAATTTATTAAATTTACGCGCATGTGCAAATGAATTTATGTGGTTGTATATATTGAATGTAAATTTTTTGAATTTAAGGTAAAGAAGATAAATGGATGGATTGTTACTGGAATTTTTAAGTAAAGGTAAAATATACTGGGCCACTTTTTACTTTTATTAATAAATTACTATTATTATGAATGTTTATTATTGTAAGATAACTAGGGCGCCCAAAATAATTTTTTTAGAAAAATTTGCAATAAAATGTAATATTACGTAAAAAGCTACAATAATTGCAATAAAAAGAAATTTAAAAACCATGGATCCATTTAAAATCAGAGAGAAGAAGAGCAGTAAATACCTAGCGAAATACGACGAAGAATTCATTCTATCAGTGAATGGAAATCTTTACTGTAATACATGCAGAAAAGAAGTAAGGTCGGACAGAAAATTCACGGTCGATACGCATCGGAAATCAGCTACTCACAAGACAGGATTAGAAAGAATTAAAACAAATAACAGAAAAGTCCCACAGCAAAAAATTTTGATAGGACCTAAAAGGGAGATGGTGGAAAAGGTAACATAAGCTTTTATTTCCTGTGACATATCATTAAGAAAACTCAGAAATCGAGATATGAAGGATTTATTTACCTTTTTAGGGGTTAAAGTGCCTTCCATAATAACAATAAGGTCATTCATAAAGCAGAAATATTTCTTAACAATCACACAAAGAGTAAAGAAGCAACTAGCTAATAAAAAAATATACTTAGTGGTGGACGAATTGCAAATCAGAGGGAACAAGTTCTTAAATATCATGGCTGGGATTTTAGGAACGAAGAGTAGAGAAATTTTGTTAAAAACAATTTACTTAGAATCAAATATCAACAGTGCAATAATTTGTGAGCAAGTTATTCTAACACTTAATGAGTATTCAATTAAAAAAAAGAATGTTATTCTTTTTTTAAGTGATTCTGCTCGGTATATGTTGAAGACGGGAGTCCTTTTGAAAAATTTAAATGTGAATATGTTCCATCAAGGATGCTTAGCTCACAACTGTGGAAACAAAATCAGATTGCATTTTTATAAAACCGACAGATTAATATCTACAATAAAATTTATTACTGTAAAAACAATACGAATAAAAAGATTTTTGCAGAAATCGGATCAATCCCATAAGTAGTTGTTACTAGGTGAAGTAGCTGATTTAAGCTGTTATTTTTTACTCCAAAAACCTTTAAAAACTACGATTATTGATTTATAAAATAGATGGCTCTGGATTACTAGCTGATAATGCAAGCAAAGCCATAAATGAGGATGGTTTATATTCTGAAATCATAAAAATAAGAGATTGCTATGAAGTTCTCATCAAATACTTAAATAAACTTGAAAATTTAAAGTTAAATATATAAACGGGCCTCGAAAATATTCTTAAACTTAATTTTAAAGAGGATCCTGCTGGTATCAAGAGCTATATCTTACAACGTCTCGAAAATTAGGATTATTATCATATCACTGCAAAAAGTAACATGAGAATAAGCTCTGAAGACTCCCTAAATATGTTTAACAGCCCTTCTACAAGTGTATGCGTTTAAAAAAGCTTCTCAATGCTGAAAATAATGCTGAGAGATGATCGAAATTTTGATTTAGCAAACATAAACATTTATTTCAGTTCCTACTATAATACACAGGTATTGAAAGATAATACATTCGTGGTTAAAGACGGGTCAGAAGAGAAATAAGTTAAGTAAAAAGTAATTTACGCAATATTAAGAATTTTTTCAATTTTCTGCAATATAAATGCAATAAAAATGCAATATTTTGGGCGCCTTAAAGATAACATATTATTATAAGACGATATTTAATTCTAAGAAACCATGTGACTGAAAGAACTTTATAAGTTAATCGAAGACAAAGAAAAATTATTGAACGGTGTAAGTAGAAGGGACTTCTTATTATGACACCAAATTGTGAAGTCTGAGGCAGGAAAATGAAATGGATGAAATATCCATTTAATTCCTGGGGATTTATTTATGTGTCGTAACAGAAGCGCAAATAGACTGCACAAAAAAAAAAGAAATCAATTTTGTATAATTCTTTCTTTGAAAATTCTAAAACACTACTTGCTTCATTGTTAGAGATATTTTATTTTTTTCTGATTGAAGTTCTGTAAAACAATTGATTTCTACAACTAGTTTTTTGAACCCGTATTTAATACAGTAGTTTTAATACTTCAGAGATATTTGTGCTTTTAACTTAGTTCCAAATCCTTTTCAATTTAGTGGTAATTATTTTGCCGTACAGATAGATTAATCTAAATGTATAAATTTATTGAATCAGAGAGGTGAACCTTGAGGAAATACTCGTGTAGGATGGGTGTTTGGTATATATGATGTTATAAACAAAAAAAGCACACTTTGAATTAATACAAGATCAAAATCAACAAACTAGTTTTCCAATTATTCAAATAGTTGCAAGACCACATACATCTATCTAAAGGGACCGATTTCCAACATATACTGCTGGTCCTAACAATAGTGGCAATACGCCTTTAGCTCAGTTGGGTCCTATAATCATGTCATTTTTAATCATTCTTGCTATTTTGTTGATCCAAATACTAGAGTCAATAGAAATGGAATTGAAGGTTTCTAGTCTTTGTTCAAGAGAAAATTTCAATATATTTTTGGAACAATGATAGCTTGTATACCATCTTATTTGGACGAATTCATGTAGTACTGTAGATTTTGCAGAGAGCAAAAAGTTGTGGAAGTATATGCCAACATATTAAAAATTAAAACTTAAATAATAATTAAAGATTTTCAGTATCATTTTTTATCTAAAGATAATAAAAATTTATCATAATAGTAATTTATTAAAAAAAGTAAAGTGGCCCCTGTATATTTGACTGATACCAATTTTTATCTAAAATGTTGCGTAATTTTTATTTATTTGAGTAAAATATTTAATTAAAAAATTAGTACACGAGAATTTCATGCCCCTAAAAAAATTATAAAAAAAACAAAAATGGGTGAAGAAGTTCAAAAAGAATAATAGAAAGCGAGATAGTATTATGTAATGAACAAATCACTATTTTGAGAACTTCTGACGCTTATTTAAGTGTTATTTTTATTAATCAACAAGTCCAAAATATTTTTATTGTTCATTTGGCACTAATAAAAAATATCGTCAAGTGCAATAAATGTAGATCAAATCGCCAGATGAGATATAACAAGAGATCCTATTCCATTTATGCATATATGTGGAAATGAATAGCTCCATTTAATAGCCAGAAAAGCGTGATGTTTGGTAGCTTTTTTTAATCATCTATGTTACCGATGAAAACAATATTTATAATTATGTGTATAAACATAAAAAGAGTGCAATTTTCTGAAATTGCATACAAATTAAATATTTCATCAAAGATCGTAAGAATGTTTTGCGAAACAAGAGATGAGACAAAAATTGAGGTGTTAATTAATAATGGTGGAATTATTAGAAGAATTGGTAAAAACGGTAAACCAAAGATTGTCGAAATCAATATAAGTCTATTTACTGAAGAATAATGAATTGTTGGGGTAAACAAAAGGAATCCAAGTGTACATTTCTATGAACAGTTTTAAATAGACACCCAAAACAATTGTACAGGTTATTTTGAATATGTATTGTCTGGTATCAGTAACTGATGAGTGGAGGGCATATGGTGCTGCTAAAAGACAAATGGGTGAAATAAAACACCAAACTAAATCGTTAAATCTATCTTGTTAAAATAAATAACATTTAATTATAGGTGTGGCAAACATTTTTGACCCGCGTGCCTAAAATCCTTTTAAATTATTTTTAGATTATTTTGAGTGCCCAAGCTTATAAAAAATTAACCAAATAGATAAAATAAATAAAGTTTTTTTTTAATTTTATTCATAAGCTTAAAAATTACAATAGAGTTTTGTCAAAATCAAGTAATTCAATAATTGTACATATTAGTCATTTATCAATGAGATTTTTGCTGTTGTACATTAGATGACAAATTCTTAATATATGGACCCTTTTTCGTCACTTTTAGTAACACACGGTAACAACTGGTTTCATCAGTCATTCTTGTTCTTGAATCACATTTTATGAAATTCATTTATAAAAATAATGACTTATAAGTATATTTAGAAGAGAATATTGATAATATCGCTCTGGTTAGTTTCTTTAAATCGTTAAAGAATTCTTAAATGTCTTTCCAAGTTCTAACTATTTCTTCTTCTGCATTTTTATTATTTATGTTCGTTAATCGATCACTTTAAATTATTCCCAAATCATTTCTAAATCAAAAAATTTTTGTTTCCATAGTGAGCTGGATTGGAATACAATAAATTGCATATCAAAATCTTCTAGAATTAGCAACTCGAAAATATTAAAATTGAGGTTATCTGCTGATAGTGTATTTGGATATAAAATTAATTTAGATATCTTTTTAAATCTTCTGAATTGTTTGAATCTAGAAGAAAAATCGTTGATTTTCGATTGAATAACTACAGGAATTCTCGTTTTAATTTGATTTGATCTGACTTTTCTTCTGAAAAAAACTTTTTTCTAATTGCTATATATTTGAAGGTGTTTGATACAAAGTTATGATCAAAATTTTGTAATTTAGCTTGTAATGCTTTGATTAAATCAAATATAACAATAAATGTTTTGTTAAAATCTTTAAATTTATTAAATAATTGATTTTAATGAAAGCACAAATCAGTTATAAAAAAATAATTTAGAAAGCCATTCGAGGTCTAAGAACTAATTATATTTGTCAATGAGATTCTCAATTATTATAAAAATCCGAACTTCTTCCAAACACTCAACGATTCTTTTCAAGAACTTTCCCACGACTTAACAATCTCACAATGTTGTACATAAAGTAATCCCTTAATTACTGAGTTTACATCATTTAGCAATTCTAAAAATTTTTATTTGTTTAATCCACATGCAGATATCAAATTGATCAATTTTGTTACAAGAATCATAACATCTTCTAGTGAGTTAAAACCGTGCTTTGACCATAAAACTTGCTCGTGTATAGTGTTTTAAAAACTCAAAAAGAAAACTCCAACACGTTCAGTAAATAAATTGATGAAACCATTTTCATCATTAGTCATACTGATAGTGCTACTTCGTTACTTATACAATTTTGGAAAGATCTATTTCATTTTCAGTTAGTGTTTTTACAACTGCATAACAAATATCTATTCCTTTTCATGTTATTGCAAATGATATTAAATTAATCAATTCGTCTTTTATATTATTTCTATTGCAGTATCGAGTAAAAATTGCTAACCGAGCTGATCCAGTTCTTAAGTACTTTAATCAAGGCAAAGTGAAATAAAATTGGAAGACTTTATATCTAAGTTTTGCTGATGACTTACATTTTTGGTCATTTCAATGATTCTATGTTTAAATGTATTTCCTGCTAAAGGCATATCAATTTATCTTTTAGTAATTTTTTATTTATTTTCAAAATCTTCAATTAGATTGGGAGCGCATTTGAGTTATGCTTCTTCCAGATATTCTCTATCGCTGAATGTTTTTCCCATTTTAACGATTACGTTTGAGACATCAAAACTAGCAGCAGTTATATTTAAACAACCACCTTTAAATTTTATTAGGATTTTTTATTGTACATTTTTATTTTTATTAGCTCGATAAATATATTCTTTTCATTCCTCCTTACTTATTTCAAGGAAAGGTTTATGTTTTAGCTCAAAATGTGGTTTAACTGCTGAATTTGTGCATACAACTGTATCAGAACATAAAAAAAATACTATATTTTTACCCTGTATTATCTACTATACTCTTCAGATCACCAACTTTGAAAGTCTTTGCAATTTGTTTCCAATATTTTTGATTTTCACCAGCCATGTTTACCCTAGAAAAAAACACAAATAATTTAATTAAACGCATAGTTATCAAGTTATATTAATAAATTGTAGACACTAAAGAATTATATCACACAGTACAAACTTTATTAGATACGTTTCTGAATAGAGATAAGACATTTTTTACAAAAAATCTTGCCCTTCAAGCTTACTAAATGTTAAGTAAAAATACACAATTAAAATATATTTCACTCTATTTTATGTGGTCTTTCAAACTTTACTGTACATGTAATTAATTAGATACGAATAAAAACAGCACTTACTTATGTGTTATTTGTAGAAAACAGTGCGAACTGCGGATTATAAAAACCGGTAAAATTTGGCATGCATTGAACTCCATAAAAAACTCGTGAGTGTTGCCAGCATATATAAAATAATCATGTTGAAAGCGTAAAAAAAATATTCCGGTCGATTTTTCTTGATAAATTGCCAGTTTCAGAGCGGAAATTTGAATAAAATTTTCAAATTTAAAATAAGTAAAATTAGAGTTGAAACATTCCGATTCTGGTTTCAAAAAAATCAGCAGAATGACTGTTAAATTTTAAAAGAAAATAACAATTGTTTAGATATTTTTGAAACAACCGGTCAAATCAAAAAAAATATTTTTTAAACTCAACAATTTTTAAAGAAACTGAACTTGGAAATCGTTAAGTATGCCATTCAAATGATCAAACTTCACACTTCGGGCATACGTGCCCTAGGTTGTCCACACCTGTACTAGTAAAAACTCAGTATTTTGAAGGATTTTAATCTGTCTCAAAAAATTCCTTCGTAGTGAACTTGAAATAACTCCGATACGCACTTTGAGTAGCCACAGCAATTTTGATGGAAGTTTCAAATTAAAAAACATGAAGATTTATTGAATTTTTTAAATTAAAATAATTTATTATTTTAAATATATTTAATTAATGTTGTTTCTAATTTGAAATTTTTTTTACCATAATGACTTAGCACTACTTTTCATCTACTTTGGAATCTATACTCAACGCGGAATTATCTGGTATAATTGCATTTTTAAAATCAAAAGGGTTGTAAAAACAGTAACATTTTGTGAATCTATTAGGTTATCAATTAAATTCGTAATTTATTCTCGTAATATTGACATTTATGCGTGAAATTGTATGACTAAAACTTGTTCTAAACACCGAAAATATATGTCAATACCTGTTAGGTTCTCTTTTCAATAAGTTAGGAATATTTTCAAAAGATTGTCTCAAAATAATCTGAAAGAGGTCTCAGAATTATACTCAAGTACAAATTTCAAATAAATTATATGTTGAGAAAGATTTTTTATAAAATTTTTGTATAAATTGCGAAATTGTTCTTCACTTTATTTTAAAACTTTTCCTAAACGTTTTGGTTTTGAAGGTTCTGTGTTTCAAGCAGTTTGAATTCTCTTCTGATACAAACGAAAACATGTCAGAGAAAGATCAACTGAGCCTGCATTTGTGGATTTTTAGAATCGCCGATGGCAGTTATTAACTTGTTCGTGTATTTTTATCTTCTGTAGAAAATTGATATGCTGCTTCTCTGTTACCATTAATTGACCAAGTTTGCGTACTAGGAACAATAATTGTGAGCGATCAGTGACAAGATTACAACCAAGTTATATTATTAAAGTTTCAACATCAAACAGTAGATCACTACGTTTACTTTGTTGATCCAACTACTGGAGTGCATATTCAAAAGATTGAATCGTTTTTGGGGAAAGCAAAAGGTAATATTAAAGCAATGAAACGAGTATAATGGACAATTTTACCAAGTTATTTAAAAGAACGGATGTAGAAGAACTAATTTTTACAAGAGCAATTTAAAAATTTTGATTGTTCCGGCTTAAAATTTGTACCTAAAATAAAATAGTCGGAAAAATTTACAGGTGCTGAATTTCAAGCAAAGGAAAAATTTTGTAAAAACACTTTTAAATGACTCAAATAAGATTGAGTGGATCCAGATTTACCAAAAATGATAAATGGATTGATTTTTTAATAAGCCGCTAAAATTTAAAACAGCAGGTAGTATGTTCGTCTTGTAACAATAACATGAAAATACAGATACATCCAAGGTCTGAAAACGGATGGTGCTACCGATGAAAAACCAAAGAATGCCACAAGAGAAAATCTTTACTCAATTATTTTAAACTGATCAATCCCAAAATTAAACTCAAAGATTAGCTTTACGTTTTATATTGCTGGATTATCAAGTTAAAAATGGTTAAATAGGCTAGATTTTGGAAGTTAGCGAACCAACTATAATAAAAATTATTTAGGGAATAATTCAAGCATATAAAATAGACTTTTTGAGAACAAAAAAAAAATAGATGGGAAGTTAAAGTTATATAAGTTGATGAAACAGCTATTTGTAGAGGAGGTTCGATTACAAGCCCTACATTCTCATATGATGATAATCCAAGTACATTTTGGATGATAGTTGTTATTGACCAGTGGCAAGAAGACAGAGATTTTATAATAGAAATGGTTCCAAAAACGACGATTTCAGAATTTGTTGTCAATCTTATAAGAACAGGAACGATTATTAAATCTGATGCAAATCCATCATACCCAGCTGCTTTCTAAAATAACAATTTTATAAATGCTGTAGTAAACTATCCTGAAGGATCCATTAATCAACAAGATGATTATACCAATATAATTGAAAACTTATGTTTCCCTTTCAAAACTTAGATGCGAACAAGACATGGTATTATGAGAGTTAATATTCAAGATTTTAATATATAATTTAATTCAAAACCAATTAATATAAAGCAGAAAAAACATGAAATTTATACATCTTGTTTTTAAAACTACTAAGGATATTGATGAAGCAAGAATAATGAAACGTCTTATTATAATTCTTCTTCTTTTAGTTGTTTAATTTTTATAGCTTTTTACATCTTATAGTTTTTAGAATTTGTATAAGGGAGGGGTACAGGAAAAATTTCCTGGGTTCCGAATTTTTAGTTGGATCATCTGATTGAGTTTATCAAATTATTAAATTAGATGAATTTTAAATTAGTTTTAAAATATTTTAAAAATTATATATGGGTTTCATATACTCAATCTCACTTCCCCTTACTTAAATCTCACTAATTAATTTAATGTTTCAATTTAATTAAATATCAATTTTCTTAACGTTTTTCTCAAACTTAAATCTCAGTCAATATTTAAACCCTTAATGGTAAAGAAATAAAAAAATTAGAAACCTAATAATACAAGCCAATAATGAAGGGCATAATATTTCTAAAATAGCAAAAACATTCTATTGTAATCGGAAAACGATTAGTGACATTTTAAACAGACACATGGAAGTTAGCAAGATCAAGAAATTTAAAAGGGCGGTTGTGGACCTCGATAGAAACTATCACAAATACAAAAAGAAGATATATTACCATGGGTGGATAAGGATTGTGAAATTACGTTACATAAGATATGTTCAAATATTTATATTAAATGGGGTATACAAGTATCTAAATCAACAGTTGATATAATACTTAGCTCATTCCATTATACATTCAAGATGATTACTGGAATATCAGAACATAGAATCACCACAGAAAATATTGATATAAGATTCAATTATAGCAGCCAGGTTGGTAAATATATTACAGAGGAGAATGGAATGAATATTATTTTATTGTATGAATTAGGGTTTAATTTATGTATGAGAGTAAAAAAAAAGGCAGGTCATTGTCTAATAATCAAGCAGTGCAGGTTGTGTATGGTTCAAGATCAAAAAATATTACTATTTTTGCAGCTATGAACAAATTTGAGAGTATTTTATACAAATACTAGAGTTTGCTTTTAATACTGAAACTTTTTTTCATTCCTAAGAAAATTATTTACATCATTAGAAGATAAAAATCTAACAAACTGCAAAATCATAATGGATAATGTTGCTTTTCATATAGTTGCTGGTGTTAAAAATATTATTATTGAAAATGGTCACAGACTCATCTGTTACCTGCTTATTTACCTTTTTTAAACCCATTTGAAAACATGTTTTCTCAATGGAATAACGGTATTATGAAAAAAAATTGTCAAGGATTGGATGAATAACTTGATAAGATTAATAATTCTTTTATTATAATTAGTAGTGAACATTGTAGAGGATATTATAATAACATGCTTAAATACCTTAATAAGTGTAAACATTAAGAAGTTATAAATGATTTAATTATACTTTTGTTTTTTATTATATTTATTTTACATATTAAATTTGACTGGGATTTAAGTATGGGAAACTTTATATTAAAAAAATAAATTTATATTATAGGAGGAAAAAACCAAAAAGATGCAAAGTTTTTATCATGCGGGAAATGCTGATGAATCATTAAATTTATTAATGAAGAAAATATTTAAACAATATTTTTAATGGAATCTGGTAAAAATATAAAGATTGTACAAAATAAAGAAAGTGATTCAAACTTACTAATTATTTTTTTAAAATTTAAGTCTAAATAAATTGATAAATGGTTTATTTTATTAATAAAACAATCAAAAATGTAAGAGGTTTAAAAATAATTGATATTTAGTTTATATTTACTGGATTTATTGCTAAAAAAAGACATTCGATTTTTATTACATGCAATTTATGAATATTCAGTTTTTGTAAAAATAGCTTCTAAGCCATTAGCCCCTCCCGACCCGACCAAAATAAATTTTGTTTTTGCCCTGTAATAAAACACGGGTATAACAAACGCATTTATTTTTAAAATTAATTTTTAAACTGCGATTAACCAATAAATTAAAATTTTATATTGTGTGCAATACCTCGCAGATATTGCAGCTAATATGTGTCAATGCTATACCAACTTACAAGTAAAACTATCATTGTATTGCTGTCAGAGTATTGTATCTTTTGTAACTGTTGTGTATGTACAGAAAGAATCTGTACGTAGTAAACTTGCTGTAGAGATTCTTTATGTTGCAAACGTTCCAGGAATTTCCTAAAGTTTTGATGAAAGTTTGCAAGACCCTGTCTGGAAGCTAAGATGCTATCCTTCTCTCTAGTTGTTAGTTTGTGGAAGTTCATCGTTAGTTCTGTCATGCATGTTTCAAACACAAATTTTAAAAATCGGGGGTCATCTGCTACGATATAAAGGTCTTCTAATATAAGTATCCTCGAAATAACCTAATATCGGGGAAGTTGTGTCAGTTAAGTTGTCACGTAAATCTTCAAAAACACGGACTACCTCAGAAATAGGAATAAACAATAGAGCAGGAATTATGCGTGATTGTAATTTAAAGTCTAGATTTTAATGCTATTCGGTTTGCAGGCCACTTTTAAAATTTCCTGTAAATGTTCTAACAGAAATTATAAAAACAACCTTATCTTTCATCGTAGGGCAAGACTTCTTGTACACTGTTATAAGTTCCTAACCGAATGTCTGTAATTATACTGATTGGATTTAGTTGTGGTTGTAGAACCAGGATTTCCGTAAGTACCGTTTTATATGTACCTTGCTGCTTATTTGGCAAAGTAAAAAACAGACAAGCAAAAGTGCCATCAGTTGTTAGGGCATGCACAGTGTATAATTGTTCAAATAATAAGGTCAAGGTCTTGAACGTTCCATCCATAAACCATTTTCCATTAGTCAAAAGAAGATGCATGCTGTCATCTGTTGCCAATATCAGTATACGGTTGTTTCTAAATCCAGAGTCGACCCTAGGAAATAGTTTGTCATTAAGTGTCGACTTATATCGATCAGGGATGACTAGTACCACTAAATTTTGTGGCACTGGTATCGGATTACTTGTTTAATGGCGTTTTTTTACGTAAGATCCTTATCACCGTTCTCAATGCTGGAAGTTTTGGTTTTCAATTGTTGACTAACCTGTATAACGTTGTCAGTAATAATTTGCTGTGAGATTTCTTTGGTTTATTTTGCTCACCATTTCATAGATGGGTACACTTGATTTTTTTGGCATCGTCACTCGTCCGTTGCATGCGTAAGATCATGAAGTTTTCAGACCAAAACTACTTCTTTAACCTTTATCTTAGTTTTGCTGCACTTATTGTAACGACGTTTTTTGTAATCAAGAGAAATTACTTAGTTGGCCAGAATCTTTTGCATAACGTACCTATATCCTTATTAGATCAATTTCAAGGCACCTGTATTTGATGTAATAAATTCCAATATTTCTTATTAGTATCTGAATAAGATCGTTTATTTAAATAAAGGGGTGACTTCTTTATTTATTGTCATTTGTTATTACCATGTTTTCGCGTTATAAGCCCATTTCGCTAGTAAGCCCCGGGCTTAGTAGAGTGCTTTTCAGCAAGGTTTTTTTTGTTTACTTTACTTAGCTCTAATTCGTTACTATGCCACAACTCGTTAATGAATCCAAAACAATTTTCGCGCCAATTTTTAAAATATCTATTATTTTTGACGCACAAAAAATGTTGCAAAGTAAAAAACGAACATACATGTTACAATTCAAGCTAGAAGTTGTCAATTTTGCTGATAACACTTATCACGTGCAGGTTGCTCAGCAAATCCAAGTAACCATTAGCCAAATCAAGAGTTGGATAAATTAAAGAAAAGAATTAGAAGAGAATCCAAAAAAGCAATCAAAGGTAATCCGGTGTGTAAGAGCACCTAAACGGACTGCATTGTAGGCACATCTAGTGAAAAGGATCGCATGACAGCCCAAAAAAGTTTACCTAGTGTCTGAAACTTGAATTTTAAGAGAAGCTCGTGCTTATGCTGTCCAGATGGAAATTTCTAATTATAAAGGATCACCAAATTCGATCTTCAAGTTCATGAAACGCAAGAAATTTGTTCGCCGTTCTTTGACATAAATCGGTCAAAAGTTTCCGGCAGATTGGAAGAAAAAAATGGAGTCATTTGTTGAATTCTTAACCGAACATAAAGATAATTACACGCTCGATCACATCAGCAATATGGATGAAGTGCCAGTTTATTTTGACATGCCATCGAAATTCACAATGGATTTGTGAGGATCCTCTGATGTTTAGATTGCAACAACAGAAGCAAAAAAATCTAGGTTCACCGTCGTTCTGTGCGTAATAGCAAGTGCTGTAAAATTACCAGCATATATAAATTTTTGCCGTAAGTAATTCCAAAATTAAATTATTCCTTAAATGTTGTAATCTCCGCTAACGAAAAGTCATGTATGACATCAACTGAAACTCAACTCTGGCACGATAAAGTATAGATGAAGCGGTTTAATTAAATCTTTCATCCCAAATCTTTGCTCATGCTGGATGCTGCCTCCGGACACAAAACTGATAATGTGAAAAACAAATTCCATCCAAATGCTACATTGATGGCCATGATACCAGGAGGTTTGACAAAAAAACTTCAAGTTCTCGAGATCAGTATGCACAAATCATTCAAATCTCGTTTCCGAAGCAAGTGAGAACTATGAATGATTGACGATTATAAGGAGTTCTAAAAATCAGGAAATATGAAGAGTGCTTCATACGAAGAAGTTGCAAAATTAATTTATGAAGCTTTGGAAGAAGTTCCAGCGTCGAAGATTGAAAATGGATTCAGAAAAACTACTGACAACTTTTATAACGACGGAAATGGAGAAGATGAAAGCGACTAAAATATTGAAATGCGAGATGACTAGATGCTGGAGATTGTGGAGAGTGAGGTTGGAAACGATGAGGAAAAAGAAATTAGCGAGAAATTGATCGACATTTAAAAGCTTAAGAAAACTTCACAGCTATGAAGAAGAATTTGATAAATAAATTTTTTATTTTCCTTTACTAAGCCCCACTCTTTAATAAACCACTTTTCACTTAAAAAAAATTGTTAACTCTTCTAAACCCGAGGCTTATAACGCAAAATCAAGGTATGTAATATGGGTTTTTCGCATAATTTTTTAACTAATTTATTTAATGCGAACAAATTCGGGGATTTTTGTAAAGGGAGATAATGGCCGCATAACATAGAAATGTCATATTTGGATATTGGGATTACAAAATATATCTTTAAAATAAGTAAAATTGCTTAAAAAACAAATTTTATAAAAAAAAGATTACAAATTATATTTCTTGTAAACAACGTATTTAGAAATCACATTTTTATACCATAAAAAAGCATCTTAAACCTCGATATTTTCAAAAATAAATTTTGTATTTGATCAAAATTTTTTAAATCAAATCAAAATATTCTATTTTTTTATTGATAATTAGATATTGCATTCTTGATAATTGAAATATTTACAAATTTAATATGAAATTTAACTTCTAAAAATTGCTTGATTTTCGTAACCTATGTAATCGATTTTTATTCATAATTTAATTTTAAAGTATCGAAACCTAATAATATTATCAGTTACAACAACAAATGTTATGATTTAGGTATTAAATTAACAATTTTTGATGCAATTTTAATGATCCATGATATTTTAAGATTTTTAAATCAGACATAATTGATTTTAACAATGAATAAATAATTTAGAAAATTTAAGATTAAATCATGGGAAATTTTTTATGAACTTTGAAATTAGTGTAATGGAAGTTGCAATTATTTTTGGCATTAATGTAATTAAAATAATCGATATATCAGACAAAACCATTAAGAATTAAAAAATTATTCTTAAAACAGTTAATAACAATGTTTCCCAATTAAAGTTGATATAGCAATAAATGATATTCCAAATTAAATTTCTGAACAAGACTCTCCAAAGTGCTGGTTGGATTTTCATCAACCCATTTTTTCACAGCAATTTTCTGTTCTTCACTCATAATTGTTCTTTCATCACCTCCTTTATTCAAAATTTTAGTTCGGCCAATTCGTTGATTGACGGAAATAATAGATGATATTGTTCATGGTAAATTTAATAGATCGGAAATGGAATTGATTTTTATCCCTTCCAGATGGTATTGCACAAATCTTGTTCTATCTTCATTTGGGAGCTTATTCTTTTGTCGGCTATTCGTTTTTAACCACTAAAATTGTCAACCATCCTTAGAAAAAAAAAGAAATATATATTTTTAATGTTTTGACAAGTTTTATAGGGAAACCTTCTATTTTAAATTTGTGTGTATTTGCGCACAAAATAATCGGTATAATCAGTAATTATGTTACAATGTATATTACTATGTAACAGATAATTTAACAAGATTAAGGGGTTTAGTTATAATAAATTCTGATTATTTTTTATTTACAAACTTATTTAAAGGTTACTTCATGTTAAATAAAATATCCTCATTAAATGACCAATATTTATACCACCAAAATATACCGATTAATTTAGTGCTTAAAACATTTATTTTTGCAAACGCCATTAAACGATCAATAAATATACCACCGAATTTTACCGATTAATATAGTACCAAAAATATTCGGTATTGCAAACGACATTAAATGATCAATAAATATACCACCGAATTTTACCGATTAATATAGTACCTAAAAGATTTGGTATTGCAAATGCCATTAAATGATAAATAAATAAACCACCGAATTATACCGATTAATATAGTACCTAAAAGATTTGGTATTGCAAATGCCATTAAATGATAAATAAATACACCACCGAAATTTACCGATTAATGTAGTATTTTAAAGACTTGGTATTGCAAACCCCACTAAATGATCAATAAATATACCACCGAAATGTAACTGTTAATTTAGTACCTAAAAGATTTGGTATTGCAAACGCCATTAAATGATAAATAAATATACCACCGGAATTTACCGATTAATATAGTACCTAAAAGATTTGGTATTGCAAACGCCATTAAATGATCAATAAATATACAATCGAAATGTAACTGTTAATTTGGTACTTATAACATTTGGTATTAAAAGCCATTAAACGATTAATAAATAAACCACCGAATTATACCGATTAATATAGTATCTTAAAGATTTGGTATTGCAAATGCCGTAATGAAATGTTAAATAAATATACCATCGAAATGTAACTGTTAATTTAGTACCTAAAAGATTTGGTATTGCAAACGCCATTAAATGATAAATAAATATACCACCGGAATTTACCGATTAATATAGTACCTAAAAGATTTGGTATTGCAAACGCCATTAAATGATAAATAAATATACCACCGGAATTTACCGATTAAAATAGTACCTAAAAGATTTGGTATTGCAAACCCCACTAAATGATTAATAAATATGCCATCGTTATACAACTGTTATTTTAGTACCTAAAAACATTTGGTATTGCAAACCCCACTAAATGATCAATAAATATACCACCGAAATA
>CAKKLC010000202.1:7603-19487 GCA_918559645.1 Ceratonova shasta | reverse complement strand
ATATTTTCTGTAGTACGTTCATAAGAGTTAATGATTATTAATATTTTCTGTAGCATGTTCATAGAGTACATGATTTTTTAATATTTTCTGTAGTATGTTCATAAAGTTTATAATTTTTAATATTTTCTGTAGTATGTTCATAGAGATAATGATTTTTATATTTTCTTTAATATGTTCTTAGTCTATAATTTTTAATATTTTCTGTACTATGTTCATAGAGATAATGATGTTTAATATTTTCTGTAATATGTTCTTAGTCTATAATTTTTAATATTTTCTGTAGTATGTTCATAGAGTTTATAATATTTAATATTTTCTGTAATATATTCATAGAGATAATAATTTTTATATTTTCTGTAGTATGTTCTTAGTCTAATTTTTAATATTTTCTGTAGTACGTTCATAAGAGTTAATGATTATTAATATTTTCTGTAGTATTTAAATATAATTAGGCCCCGTATTTTTTGAGTTTAACCCGAAAGACCCCGATTATTGCCCCTAGATTACCAAGAATATTCGGGTTATATGTGTATATTTGGATATTTGTTTAATTTTCATAATTAATCTGTATCCCCTTTTTAATTGGAAGATCAAAGAAAGATTATAAAATGTGGGTATCAGATAATTCTAATTTTAGGCAGTAAAAACATCCGATGATATCATAAATGAAAGTCTTAATGCATGTAAATCTTGTTTTATGAAGGTTTAATTACTCCTTGGAAAACAAGCCGTATGATAGAATAAGAGAACACTTTGATGAGTGAAGAGAATAAAAGATTAAAGATAGTAGCTTTAAAGACAAATAACTCTACACGAGCTAAAAGCTAGTAATAGTAAGAATAATAAGGTGAAAGCCGGTGCATATTTTGAATTAGTTTAAACAATAATTGAAGATGTTCTTAGTCTAAGAGTTTTTGATAATTGGTTAGGTCAGTATATTAGAAAATATTTTACTATACTCAAAACGTTACCAAATGGGGAAAATTAGATAGAAATGATCTTCCATTAGTATATAACCATGATTTTCAAGAGATAAAGAATTTAATAATAAATTCAAAAATAAAAATCATTGTGGACGAATAAAATGATTTTTTCGGCAGACATACAATAAATATACTAATTACATTTTATATTGAGGTAACTAGAAGAAAGTCTACTTTCATTTTTTATGTTTTTATAAAAGAAAAAGTAAACAGTGAAGTAATAATTAATACTCTGGATAATGCTCTAAATAAATTTAATAAAATTTGGAATATTGTGTAATCTATAGCGACTGATAGTGCAGAATACATGAGAAAAACAAAGAGAATAATTCGTGGATCTTCTGAAATCAAAATATATGATATAGCAGATATACAAAATCTTATTCATGTTTCAATAAAGAAAGATCTTGATTCTTATTTTATACGCCCTCTAAAAAATCTCTATTATAAAAATTGGAGAATTATTTAAACATAGCCATAAACAATATGAAAAGTTTAATAACATATGATAAAAGAAATAAAACTTGTAAAAAACCATCTGCTTTTATTTTGATTAGATGGTCTAGTTTTTTTGTTTACTTAAAAAATGTCATTGAGTTATGGATTTTTTTTAGTTGAATTTATTTATTCTTGTGATAAAAATGATGGGTTTAAAATAAATGAACTAAGACTTATTTTAGAGGATGCAAAAATTAGATTAAATATTTATTTCTTGGCTTTATTTCTAGAGGAAAAATTATACCCACTAATAGATATTCAAAAAACGATCGAAAAAAATAAAAGTTTATCATTAGAAATAGGTCATATTGTTAATAAAACCTTAGAAAGAATTTTTAATTCAATAAGGCAGCCTATTCAAAGTGGAAGGTGTAGAATAGCTCATAACATGATTGTTAGTCAAGAAAATATTTTATAAACGATAAAAACATTTATTTCTGAAAATTAAATAAAATGGGGTCGAACTATAGAACGAAATATAAACCAAGATACGGTTGAATTTTAGAATATTATTTATGTTTTAAATCCATTTTTTTAAAAATTGCAAAGAAATAGATATTACAAAAATAGTTCAAATAATAAAGTCTCATGATATCAGCGAAGAATCCCTGCATGAATATAATAAAATAGCGATTCCATTAAAAATAGATTTAGTATATTTGACTATTGGAATGACCAAAGTAAAAATCTACCAAAGTTATCAAAATGTGAACTTGATGTTTTTAGTGTGCCATCGGAAAGTTTTGACGTTAAAAGTCTTTTAGTCATCTATGACAATAGCAAACGGTTGACCGACAACTCGCCTACAGGTTAGATGTGTATAAATCATCAAACAAAATTTACCCGGCAACTCGCCAAAAAAAGTTGCTTAACAATTTAATGATAAAAATAATCTATTAACTCGCCTCTAAAAATAAGCCTTTATGGAATTTGAGTATTTTACTAGCCAACTTGGCAAAGTTATTTTATTGTATCACGATTATTTCTACAATAAAGATACAACTTTAAATGACGTTTTTAGATGGAGATGTCAAAATCGCTCTTGTAAGGGGGCTATATACTTAAATCTGGATTCCTTAGTTACTAAAAGCGTCTAGCATTACCACTTAGTAAAGCCAAGAAAATAACGAAGTACAATGCAAAATAAAAAATCAACGAAAGGGATGTAAATACGAGTGAACATGCTCAGGCAAATATAATATAAGAAACTATAAAGTTGGATGATGAATTACTACAGGAAATGCCAAAATACTCTTCTATTAAGGATTAAATACGAATAAAAAGAAATAAAATTTTAGGTTTTGTGGAATCAACTAACTTTGATATACCTGAAGCATTAAGAGTGGATTTACGTGGCAATAACTTTTTAGGTTTTGACAGCGGAAAATCTGATGAATCAAGATTTATCATATTTTCATCTTAATTTAAAGATAATTTAGTTGTCAAAAGCAATGTGTGGCTTATTGACGGTACTCTTAGATCTGCCCAGTAGGTTTTTATCAAATACTTTCAATTCAATCTTAAATATTTGGAAAGGCTTATTCTATAATCTACATTGATATGAAAGATAAAAAAGAGGAGTCTTACAGAAAGTCGCTATCTGAGATAAATAGTATATTTAATGGTCAAAGTTCTAAATTTATAATAACTGATTTGAAAGGCTCTTATAAATGCAACTGGATAAGAATTTCTCTCTGCAACTAACAACGGATGTTTATTTAATTTTTCACAACCTATCTTGAAACGAATTCAGCAATCTGGTAAAACAATTCGCTATAGAAACAATCCATTATCTGCAGAATTGGTACAAATGATTTTAAATGTTTCATTTATTCCAGAAAAGGATGTTATATGCGCCTACAATTTAATTCTTATATGGAAAGAGTAAAACAAAATTGAAAAAGAGACTTTTTTGAATGCATAGAGACTGTTTATATTGGAAGATTTGATAGTAATGAAATCATTCTTAAAGAGCCTATATATCAATTAAAATTCTTGAATGTAACTAATCGAGTATTAAATAATATTCCGAGAACTACTAATTCTCTAGAAGGGTTGCATAGAAGTTTTAACAGATAAACAGAGATATATCAAACGAATACTGCAAGGCTGATTTCTGTTTTACAAGCATGAAGAAGAAATAAACAGATTTAGGATTGTCAGATCGCTGATTGGCGAATTTGATATTGTGAAAAAACCTTTAAAGAGAGGAGTCTATTTATGCATTAGTAAGCAGCTGTAGATTTTTCAACAAAATTGACTATTTAAAGGCATTATCTAGAATATTTAATTGGGAATTACCTGATGAAGAAATAAATTAGTTCTAAAAAGTTTTATTTTTTCGGTGAGTTGTCGGTAAACGTTTGCACTTGATGTTTTGAGTATGCCATCGTGAAGTTGTGACGTTGAAAGTCTTTAAGTTATCTACGACAATAGCAAACACCTCAAAAAACAAGTTTAAGTCCTGAAAATTTAAAAATGCAACTAATAATTTAAATCAATAATAAATTAATTATAATTTTTAATCAGATTTTCATATGTAAGATTTAAATTTTCAAAAAAAAAAAATAAACCCTGATTCTTTTCCCGCCTGATAGTGATCAAAAATTAGACCTCAAAAATCCGGGACTTACTAATAAATAATTCATTAAGTTTTGAACTAAAAATTTTAATATATTTATACTAAAAATATAAAAATCATCTTGTATTTTAAATTAAATAATAATTTTGTTAGCATATATACGGTTGAAAATAATAAACTTAAAAACATCATATTTAAAAATAAGAATTTTATAAGTTTCTTACTTCTAAATAAATTCTTATAGACTTATAATTAAGAATCATCACACTATGATATTTATATTAAAAATTCTAAATATTTTGTGAAATTGCAATTTGATTTATATATTAAAATGAAATTCATCAAGAAATTATGAAATTATTATTAAAAAATGGTTTACTACATTACTTTTTAAAAACTCCTAATTTTTAATCAATTACCTTGAAATTACTATTTTAAATGAGTAAATCCAATTAAACTATCTGTTAGTTTCAAACAAAATTACTTTTAAAAAACTCTTAATTTTTAATAAATTACCTTGAAATTACTATTTTAAATGAGTAATCCAATTAAACTATCTGTTACTATCAAACAAAAAGTAGTTTTTAAAAACTCCTAATTTTAAATGAATTACCTTGAAATTACTATTTTAAATGAGTAATCCAATTAAACTATCTGTTAGTTTCAAACAAAATTACTTTTTAAAAACTCCTAATTTTTAATCAATTACCTTGAAATTACTATTTTAAATGAGTAATCTAATTAAACTATCTGTTAGTTTCAAAAAATATTTTTATACATATTATCATCAGTTGAATAACTTTAATGAAATAATTAACAATATTGCCAATTAAAAATACTTTCTAATTAATATTCTGTATTATACATCATACAGTATAGTAAAAATTACAATATTTGTTGAAAATAATCTAATTGTGCCAATGAACAGCCTACTAAATATAAGCTTCCAGTTATTAAAATATTGAAATCAAGTAAATCATTTTGCTCAATCTTTAATTTATATATTCCGTCAAAACATTCATCTATTGAATTAAACTTTTCTATATTTGTATATTTTCCATATTCTTCTAAGCAATAATGATACATTTTTTCTATAATTTTTAGTTTTTCATTTTCCTCTTGTTCTTCTAATATTAACTCTATATTAATAACATGAAGTCATACCTTTATTTCTTTCAGTTTCCCTTTTTATTATATTAGGACTTAAAAATATATAATGAAATTTATTGTTCTTTATTATGTAAAAAATCTACCATTAATAATTTTAACATTTTGTTGTAATCACGATTTCCAGTACAAAAAAATATCAAAATTTTATTAGATTTTGATCCATAACTCAAATCGTTTAACCAAAAATTTAAAGCCTATTTACAGTAATAATTTACTTCAATACTTTCAATAGTATGAGCACCATCAATGTAAAAAATAAATGGTTTGTATTTGTCAACAATTTGACAACGCCCTGGCCATACTACATCAATCAAACCTAAAATATAAATAAACTACTTTTCTTATAAAAATCGATATTGACTTTCTTATTGACTAAATTTATTTGAAAGCTTACATAATGTCAAAATATAATTAGAAGCAGTAATTGACAAGGCCGCATTTTGCTTTTGATGTTGTCCTTTAAGCGAAATATCAATATTCTCAAGCCAGTCAAGTTTATTTAAAAATATGGGCTTCAATTTTTTAATTTTGCATTCGTCTTCAATTACTTTTCTAACAACTGGAGTTTGATTTGATGAAATAACAAAAGTATTTTTTTTTATTATTCCAGCCTTGTGATAAGCTATTTCTTCTAGAGAATGGCCCAACATATCATGATGATCGTGCCCTATTGATGTGATGATAGAAACTAACGGTTTTTTAATAATATTAGTGCAATCAAATCTACCCCCAACACCGCATTCAATAACAGCTACATCAACTTTTTCAACAATGAATATATAATAAGCCATAATGGTCATTTTCATAAAAAATCCACAAGGTTTTGTAAATTTTGCTATTTGTGAATCATATGTAATATTTTTTCTGGTAATTAAATTAGTAATTTTATTGGAAAGCAGTTCAAAATCAGAATCAGATAGTTGTTTCCCATCGATTCTTATTCTTTCTTTACAGGAAATTAAATGAGGAGATCTAATATGATAACAATAAAGTACGTAAACAAACCTACCTTTAATCCACTTTTTAAAAGGATGTGCTCACACATACTAGCAACGCTGCCCTTTAAAATAAAAATCAACTACTTTCCCTTTGGTTCCACTTATATGAATAACTCCAAGATCATTAAGATGATGTTCCTAAAAGTACAAATATTTTACAAAAATATCACATTTCTTTAACAACAACTTTGTTAATGGTATTCCTTCCTTTATAGTATCAAAATTTCTTCTAGAAATCATCTAAAATTTGATCAAAACTCCTCACTGTAATAAACGCTTGCGTAATATAACCAATTTTCTAGACCAAAAAATAATCCTTTAAGAATATTCTACTTAAATTAACCTTAGAAATCAATTGTTATCTTATACTAAGATAATTGAGTTATTAATTTTCCCGCTCAAACAAAATTTAATAAAATAAAAATAATGGTAACAATTTTACCTACCTTCTAAAACAAAAACGTTATTCTCGAATACAAAAAAATGAATTTAATATACAACAAAAAACAATTCTTATTTAACATCAAGATGTGAATTACAACTTTTCACCTCGAATTCTTCTAGCCAATTGAATATCTCTAGCCATTACAGTAACTCTCTTGGAATGAATAGCACATAAGTTGCTATCTTCAAAAATTCCAATCAAATAAGCTTCACTTGCTTCTTGAAGAGCCGATATTGCTGATTGTTGAAATCTCAAATCAGTCTTATAGTCCTGAGCTACCTCTCTAACCAATCTTTGGAAAGGAAGCTTTCTTATTAACAAATCAGTAGACTTTTGGTATTTTCTGATTTCCCTCAAAGCAACTGTACCAGGTCTAAATCGATGAGGCTTCTTGACATTTCCAGGTCCTGAAATTGTCTTTTTTGAAGACTTTGTAGCCAATTGCTTTCTTGGAGCTTTACCACCAGCAGCACCAGATGATTTTCTTGCAGTTTGTTTAGTTCTTGCCATTTTTATTTAATAAAACGCTCGCGCCACATTATATTTATATTTTTAAAATTTACGCCGCAGCCGCATATTATAATGATTAATAATAAAGTTGTAAATTTATTAAATGTTATGGAAATATAAAACAAAAACTTTAAATTATATTTGTAAATGATTATAAATATAATAAAGTATAGAATAATGATAATAGAAATAATATTAATTAAAAATCAAGGTAATTGTAGAAGGAAAATAGAAATTAGTACTGCTAATTAAATACGCTTGATAATAAAATTTAAAATTTAAATAGTTAAATAGTTAAATAATTAAATTAACATTATTTATTAAAAAAATGTTTAAATAATTATTATAAAAAGTTTATATGTACAGAATTTATTTATTAAATTAAAAATAGAAAAATTGTCAATTTATTGTTAATACAGTCAAATGCTTGTTTAATAAATTTTTAATATACAAAATTTAATATTAATATATTTATTTATTAAATTAAAAATAGAAAAATTGTCAATTTATTGTTAATACAGTCAAATGCTTGTTTAATAAATTTTTAATATACAAAATTTAATATTAATATATTTATTTATTAAATTAAAAATAGAAAAATTGTCAATTTATTCTTAATAGAGTCAAATGATTGTTTTATAAATTTTTAATTAACGAAAATGTACGTTTTACGACCAAAATTTTTGTAGTGTAGTATTCATATTAGCAAAAATAACGAATTTTTATTTAACGAACACACAAAGTCCGTTTTGGACAAAAAAATAACAAGATCAAAGATATAGGATATCTGAAAAAATGGAAATCATAAACTTTAAACTTCAAAACAAAGGTGTAATGCTAAATGAATTGCGGAAAAAGTTTAATTGTCCTATGGGGCCATTAATAAAATTCTAAAAGATGGAGAAAAAATAACAGCAGCTGCTACTACTACAAATGAAGTCAAATGCAAAATTGTGGATCTAATTGAGTCTAGCAATAAAACATATCCTGCACTTTATTAATGGTTTAATATCTTGAGGCAGCAAAATCATGTTATTTCTTATGATTTATTAATGGAGAAAGATTTGTAGATTGCGCAGTACTATACATTTAATGATCTTAAAGTATCAAACTATTGAATTAACAATTTTACAAAATTGTTTACAGAAGTGTCGCAGGAGAATATGGAGTGGTAAAGCATCAGGATTCGGTAAATTCATAGCAATTTTTGAACAAACTTTGAAAGAATATGCAATAAAAGATGTGTATAATTGCGATGAATCATCTTTATTTTTCAAGTGCCCGACAAAGAATACTTTGACAGTTTCAAAGGACGATATTGCATCTGGAAAGTTTTTAAGAGTCACAACACTGTTTTGTGTTAGCTATGTTGGCGAAAAATTATTTCCACTTATCATCGGAAAAGCAAAAATCCGCGTGCAATAGAAAATATTGATGTAAAAGCACTTGCTATAACATATAAAGATAGTACTAAATCTTTGATGACAAGATCGATTTTTTCTTGGTTGTTGGAAGAGCTAAATGAAAGAATGAAAACCGAAAAATATTTTTTATCTTAGGCAATGCACCCGTTCATCCACAAGACTTGCAACTGTTCAATGTCAATCTTTACTTTGCCGTCTGCCATAATATCAAAAATACAAGCTCTTGACCAATGCATTAATCGCTCGTTCAAAGCACATTGGAGAACATTTTTGATGCAAAATATTCCACTTAAAAATCAACAAAATAATCTGTTACATGGATTTGCTTAAACTAATAAGTTTGATTAATTCACTGCCAATTTTCATTGAAGCTTGGCTATCTGTTAGTAAAGAAACAGTAAAAAATTATTTTGAAAAAGCATTTGAAAAGTGGGCCATTAATGCAAAAGCAGAATATGTTTTTTGTAGTGAAGATATGAACTTGCAAGAAGAAAACGCTAAAATTGACTTTCCAGCAAACTTGATTGATATTTTTTAAAGATGATAAGCTAATTAACGAAATTTGTGCGGCACTAGATTATAAAATAATTTCCGAGGGCGATAATAGTGATGAGCAGGTGGCTGTTAAAAAAATTCCATACAGCAAAGTTATTTCCTATTTGGAGTAAATTGAAAAGTACGTATTAGAAAATGGCTGTTCAGATTTTGTATCGTCGGGAAATATTAGAAATGAAATTTTAAGCTTTAAGGAAAAAGGAGAAAATGTTACAAAATAGTTGATTTTTTTAAATAAACAATTTATATCAAAAGTTTTTTTTGCTATTCTGCAATTGGGTTTTTGTTAATAAGTATTTTTCATTATTTTTAAATAAATAACACAGTTTTTTTTCAAATTTATGGGTTCTTTATTTAGGAATATGACTATAATATTTTAATTTATTAATATATATTTATAAAAGAAATTTATATTTTAAATTTAAAAATGATGTTTAATTAAAAAAAATATTAAAAATGATTCATTTATCAATAAAAAATGTTAATATTTATTTAAATTAAAAATGAAAAAATTGTGAATTTATTTTTAATATTTAAAAAAAATAATTATCTTAAATGATTCATTTATATATAAAAAATTTTAATAATAATATATTTATTTTTTTAAATTAAAAATGAAAAAAATGTGAATTTATTCTTAATATTTAAACAAAATAAGTATCTTAAATGATTTATTTATTTATAAAAAATTTTAATTATAATATATTTATTTATTTAAATTAAAAATGGAAAAATTGTGAATTTATTCTTAATATTTAAAAAAAATAATTATCTTAAATGATTCATTTATATATAAAAAATTTTAATAATAATATATTTATTTTTTTAAATTAAAAATGAAAAAAATGTGAATTTATTCTTAATATTTAAACAAAATAAGTATCTTAAATGATTTATTTATTTATAAAAAATTTTAATTATAATATATTTATTTATTTAAATTAAAAATGGAAAAATTGTGAATTTATTCTTAATATTTAAAAAAAATAATTATCTAAAATGATTCATTTAATTATAAAAAATTTTAATAATAATATATTTATTTATTTAAATTAAAAATGACAAAAATGTGAATTTATTCTTTATATTTAAAAAAAATAATTATCTTAAATGATACATTTATTTATAAAAAATTTTAATAATTATTTTAATTAAAAATGAAAAAAATGTGAATTTATTCTTAATATATAAACAAAATAAGTATCTTAAATGATTTATTTATTTATAAAAAATTTTAATTATAATATATTTATTTATTTAAATTAAAAATGAAAAAAATGTGAATTTATTCTTAATATATAAACAAAATAATTATCTAAAATGATTCATTTATTTATAAAAAATTTTAATAATAATATATTTATTTAAATTAAAAATGGAAAAATTGTGAATTTATTCTTAATATTTAAAAAAATAATTATCTTAAATGATTAATTTATTAATAAAAAATGTCAATAATAATATATTTATTTAAATTAAAAATCACAAAAATTGTGAATTTATTCTTAATATTTAAAAAAAATAATATTCAATTATAAATTTATTAATAAAAAAAGGTTCTTATAAATTATCCCGCACCATTATTATAAATTTATTTCTTGGCACATCGTTAATTTTGTAATTTTTTATTGTTCTTTTAAAACCAATGACTCTGAAATATCATGAATTGCGCTGCAACAAAAATAAAAGCACCAAGTTTCTTCAGGATCGTAGACTTTTTAAAAAATTTGACTGTGCCCTAATGGCTATGAAATGAAGCTATACATAAGTAGAAATATTGAGTGGTGTTGCAAGATAACAAAGTGTTGACAAAAAATGCGATTGCGAGTCGGCAACAGGTTCGAGGGACTACATTTGCCATTCAAGACAAAAATCCGGTTCATCTACACCTGGGCTGAAGAATGGTCCTCTGTCAAGTTCTGTTCGAAGCAACTGGATATAAGTATTCATACTACTATCTTTTACAACAAGCTACTTCGTGAAGTATACTTCTGGCAACTACAAGACAAACAGAATATGATTGGAGGTTGAAAAAAGCTTTTTTTATAAAACGCAAAAATCATGCCGGTCATATTCTCCTGTAATAGTGGATGCATGATGAAATCTTCGCGAATAGAAACAGGTTTTTATAGTGCGTGTGCCAGACTCAAGTGCTACCTCCTTATTGCCAATCATCGATAACTACGTTCATCCAGATTCTATCATCATTACTGATTCATGGCCTGCTTATAATGGTCTACAGTACCAAGGCTTTACACATCAACCAGTCAATCAAGGATATAAATTCGTAGATCCAGACACAATAGTGTACAACCTGAAAGCTGAGCACATGTGGAGGACGGTTAAATGGCCGAATAAGAGACAAAGTTGTACGAAGCGAGAGTTTCTTGAGTCCTATATGGAGGAATTTATGTGGGGTAGACAGCTTGAAGACAATGAAGCTTTCGACCACATTCTGCAAGATATTACCTGTTTTTGTCCTCCAGTTGTATCGTTGTAATTATGTTGTTGGTTTTTTTTAGAATAAATTTTTTTTGTTTAACTGAGACGAGATTTAATGGTTCCGGATAAAGCGTAAGAACCAAAAAAAATTTAATAGTAATTTATTTACATATTAAATTAAAAATGGAAAAATGGATGATTTATGGCACTTCTACGTTTTCCCGCCATATTTTTTTTATTTAATTTAATTAATTAATAAAAATATTTAATAATTCTAA
>CAKKLC010000176.1:588-11428 GCA_918559645.1 Ceratonova shasta | reverse complement strand
CACATTTACATATCTATTTCATTCTTATCTCGTTTCTTTTTTTATTTATCTATCCAGAGGTTACTAAAAACTAACATTTATATTTTTTTTTGATTCCCGCCAAAAAATTTAATTTGAATCCTGTAATTTATTGTTATAATTATTTTATTTATAAATAATTTTTCATACATAAATCAATTTTAATTAATTTTTAATAGCGTGTTTATAAATTTATAAAATTAAAAAATAATTGTATTTAAATGCTATTAATAATGTATATAGGTTTGTTGTCAAAAGGTTTAAGAGCAATTGTTGAATCAGAGGTTACTGCCATTGAATATTTAATAGAGGAGTCTATTATTCAAGAGGAATCAAAATGTTTTTAATGTCGGTCTTCTACAAAGTTAATTATTGAAACAAGAGCTAACAGATGCGGCAAGAAAAATTGTAGAAATAGTAGGTCTATTTTTGCAAATTCTTTCTTTTCTGGTTCCAGGTTACCTGTCAACGAAAAACTTGAGTTCGTTTCTTATTTTCCACAAACAAAGTACCTATAACAAGTATTACTGGTATGATGGGATGGTCAAATAAGACGTCAACTTACTGGTCTGCTAATCTAAAGCAGTTGTTGGCAGATTCTGTTGATTTTAGCGATGTCATGATTGGTGGTGACCAAATAATCGTTGAAATTGATGAAACGAAACTTGGGAAAAGAAAGAACAATAGGGGTCATCATGTGGATAGAGTCTGGGTTTTGGCAGATATCGAAAAGAACTCCTAAAAAAAAATATTTCTGGTAGAAGTGCCTAATAGAAATTCGAATACATTAAGAGAGATTATAGAAAAGCACGTTCTACCAGGATATATAATTTATACGGATGAATAGAAAGCATATGGACCAGCTTGCCGAGACTTGAATTTAACCCATCAAACGGTAAATCATTCCAGATTCTTCAAAAATCCTGAAACTTGTGTCTGCACAAATACAGTAGAAGGATTGAATAATGGAATCAAAACTCTCATACCTCCTCGCAATAGAAACACATAAGGGATTAATGAATTCCTCTGGTACTATATATTGAGGAGGCAAAATAAGAAGAATTTGTGGGGAGGTTTCTTGGAGGCTCTAAAGAAAATTGGTTATGACTAATTAATAGCCCTAATTATTTTTTTTTAATATTTTTCATTTTTAACTTTTTTTAAATGCTGTTAATAGTGATATTTATAGTTAATAAATTACTACAAATCATTTTTTCTTAAGTAAATAAAATACATCATTGATTATCTATCAAATAATTTTATTTTATAACACAAATTCCCAATAATGAAGAAATAACTATAGCGCATGACTTTCCAAAATAAAAAAGTGCTCCAATAATAAAAACAAAAAAATCCCGCCGATAAAAATCCCAATTAACATAAAAATATCATTAAAAATTTTTAAAACCTTATAGATTTTTCTCTAGCGTGGGTGGCTAAAGTAAACCAAATCCAAACTTTAGTTTAGGGTAGTGATTCTTTTACAGGGGTATTTTTTAATTTAATATTTCCCGCCAAAACTAGTTATTAAATAATAAAAGTTGCTTCAATTAAATTAAATTCAAATTTAGAAACCAATAAATTAAATTTTTATCATTAAAATATTTTTAAAAATGTCAATTTTCAAATGAAAAACAATTAGAAATTTACTTAAAAGATGAAAAAGCATGCATGAATTTTTTTAATGAAAAAAACATATTATATAAGAGAAGTTTATGTGACATTTGCAAAAAAGGATTTATGACAATTTATAATGCAAAAAAAGAATTTCTGTCTATCATGATTCAGATTTTGCAAACAGTAACATTCCATCAAATAATTTATTAAGAATAGGATATAAATGGTTAAGCGGACAGCGATATTCGGATATTTTAATTCAAACTGGCCATTCATCAGATACAATATCCAATACTATAAAATTTCGAAGAGAAATTGTTACAAGACAAATTGAAGAAGAAGATAAAATCGTAGGTGATGGGATAATTGTTGAAGTTGACGAATCCAAGTTTGGAAAAGTAAAATATGGTCTTGGACATTGAGTAGATGGCGTATGGGTGGTCGGAGGAGTTGAAATTATAAAAGAAAAAAAATTGTTTTTAAAAGCTGTCCCTAATCGAAAAGCAGAAACTCTTTTGGATTTATTATCAAAACAAATTGCACCTAGATCTATTTTACATACATATTTATAGAAAGGTAATATGAATACACAAAGCAGACTAAGTAGTAATCGTAAAACTGTTAATAATAGTCAAAACTTTAAGGATCCAAATACTGGTGTTCATACAAACACCATCGAAGGAATATGGGCTGGGTTAAAATGTAAAATTTCTGCACTTTTTAGAACAGAAACAATTATAAATAATAATTTATGCGAATTTATATGGCGCAGACAAAATAAAAATAACTAATGGAATGCTTTTTTAAAATATTTATCAAAAACTAAGTATTTAAAAAAAAAATTTTAATGTTTTTTTAATATAGGTGTAATTTTATAATTATAATATAAAAACCTCCTAAAAATTCACTAAACTAAAGAAGCTCCCAGGGTTTCCCGCTCTATTTTGACAACGTCTCACGAATTTTCGACATAAAAATAATAATTTAATTAGCCAGTTACAGATCGACTCTAAAAATATAATAAGTAAATAAATTTAAAATACTATTTAATCAACTATTTCTTCATCATTTAAGCGGCGCGGTATGTAATATCACATATTTCTAAAATAACCTTCACAGTCTTGAGATGAAATTAATTCAGCACCGGTTTTTATTGCATTTTACAAATTGGACTCATTGTAGGACTAGCACGCTTAGTAATCTCTTTCCATTTACTGAACATATTTTCGATTGGATTGAGCAAATGAGGTAAGTAAAAGACATGGTAATTGTTATGGTGAATTTCGTTAAAGAAATTTTTTCAATTTGTCGGTTTATACATTATATATGATAAAGACAGCCTTAATGATGACGATTTTCCACAACTTTTGTTTAAACTCACGGATATACTCTGAAAAATATGTCAATATTAAATGCTTTTGTCTGTGAATTAAAATAAATAATCCCAATCTTTTTTATTGCACAGCGTATATAAGTATTGCTATATCTTATCGAAGGGACTTCAACAACAGTGGGGGAGCAGCGAACGATCTTACTTGCTTAGCTCTAAAAAAAGCGTTAAAGATAATTTTATCAATAAATATCATATCAACTTCTTAATAGTTACCAGAAAGAGTAGAAATGTTAACATCATATGCCTTTCTGAGAATAATTGTATTCTCGAAGTTTCAACGTACATATACAACATGTACTCGCTTTAATGAGTCATGAAAACAGTTTAATATTCGACAAAATGTTGATTTAGATATTACAACTTAAAACTTATTTATAAGCTTCTGAACCAAATTAATTAAAGAAATTGTGCAGTCGTTGTTACCTAAGATCTAAACAAAAGCTTTTATTCATCTGTAAGTTTGGAACCTTTTCTGCTTCCTCATTTTTCAGAAAAGATCATTCCACTTCTTAAAAACTTATTGTTAACTTTATGTACACTGATCCGCTTAATATTGAGAGATTCCCTATTTCGGAAACAGAAAGTTTTTTTTCATAAAATAAGATTATACGTTCTTTATGAAAGTTACTAATTGTGTTATTCGTTGTCTTTAGAGCTAAAAGAAAATGTTTTAAAAATTATTATTTTTTTGTAAAAATAGAGCGGCAAACCTTGTAACAATAATTCTAATTAAAATAAACGAGAAATATGATTAAATAATTTTATTAAAAATTGCATTATAGTTGTTATTTAATCAGTGATTAACTAATATTTTTAAAGATGAATTTAAATATGTTTATCATTATAAAATCTAACAGAAACATTTATATAATTATGAGAATGGTACAAACTTTATTAAAATAATTATTTCAGCTTATAATAGATTACCATAAAATTTGATTTAACTTATGCTTGATATAATTATATATAAAAATGTTAGAATAATTACCCATTGTAAGATTCTTTTATTTAGATTATCAGTCAATTTAAAATGAAAAAAGTAGCCATAATTTTATGGATTCAAGTATATCTAAAGTAATATTTTGTAACTAATAAAAGTACTATTGAATTATTTAAATTTTTGAATATTCTATTTGTTAAAACACAATTTTTTATTTAATATAATTTTTATATATCAAATAATTACATTCTTTAAAATTTATTTAGAAATTAGATTTAGTTTAATGTAAAACTTTTAAGAAATTTTCAATGGTTTATATTAGTTTATATACGCAAACATAAATTTACAAAAAATTTGTTTATTTTTTCTATATAGTTATTGCTTTTAATAATAAGATAAAACAATATTTAAAATTAAAATAATTAATATGACTAAAAGTCTGTAATAATATATAAAATATAAGCCTTTTAAACAAAATGTCAGTTTAAGTTGTTCTATTTTTGTCAAATATATAGAAAGATTTATTAATAATATCATTAAGTACAAAATAATTATTATGAGTTTAAAAAGACTAAATCTGAAATCCTTGCCCTCTCTCTATAAAATTAAGGAACTATTATATTAGAATAATATTTTTTTCTAAATCTGTAACTAATTTGTAAACAAATACATTATCAAGACAATAATTTGTACTTTTTTGAAATTTAAGAATAATGAATTTTAACTACTTAAATAAATAATAAACATTTTTTTAATTAAAATTTAATAAATTATTAAAATGACTTCCGAAATTAAAATATGAAAATGTATAAATATTTTGCAATTAACAATAATACAATCAACTTTTTGGGTCTACTAATTTTTTCTCCCTATATGTAAAACACTACTTTTTCCCCTATTAATTATATTTTAAATAAGTCTATTTATTTGTGCATTAAATCAAATAATATTAACAAGTCATCTATAGCTATATTACCTTTCCACATCCACTCGTATAAATGTTCTTTTAAGGATTCTAGTCGTAAATTCATACACCTTTTTAGTCGCCTTTTTTATTTATTCCAGAGTGATTCAATCGTCTTAGTATTTACCCAATTTTGTGGATTGATAAAGTTTAAACTATGATTAATGGTTCTTAAAATGTAAGTAGAGGTGTTTCTTTCTTGATAAGCTCTCCTTTATCGCTTTAAATCACTGAATTACGACCTACAAACTTCGACTATTATTAGTATTAAAGATTTTGCACAGCAATTCTCAACAAGTGTTACATAATAAGTTGCGGGTGTTTTTGAAGTATCAATAATACTAAAAATCAATCTTTCGTCCTGTATAATTATGTCAGTGTGATATTTTTGTTTATATATTAACAATGACTCATCTATTTGACAGATTATTCCTTGGTTTCCATGATAAATTGGATTTTCTTAAAAATTTATTTTCATTCTTTCTCTCAAAATGGCATTAATCTTTAAAATAGTTTGCTGTAAGATTTTAAAATCTTTTGTATATTTGCAATACACTGTCTACAAAATCAACGGTACGTAACTATAAAAATAGTAAGTATATCATTATTAAAGCTGAAAAAAAGCTATTAGTTCGAAGTGAAACATAGTCATTTTTTTTCTCCGGCCAATTTTGTAGCAACGAAAAGTAAAGCCATCAACATGAAATTTATATTTTACTTCTCGAAGTGAATAAATGCATCCACTGCTGTAAACAACACATCTCAACATCCCTAAAATATTTTTTGCTTCGTATTTTTCATTTCCACAATGATTAACTATTTCCTAAAAAATCATAATGGGTTTTCGTATAATCTTTACTATTAACTAATCCTAATACTAAAACGTATTTTAAATTGACCAACTTTTTTTTATTTATTAAGTTTACGCATATTATTTAAGAATAACATTTTTTTAAATTAAAATTATTTAAAAACAAATTGTTAATAGAATTATTTTATATCCATAGCGAAATGTTTATTTTTAAAAAATAAAATAATATGTACAACAATAATAACAAGTAATTTGTAAGTTTTGATTCCTTAAAAAATTATAATTTAGTACGTGGAAAATCTTAATATTTCAGGTAAACATATTATCTAATGTTTTCTTAATTAATTAATTTTCTTTTTGTAAAAGTAATTTTAATTTATGAAATTTTTTATTTGATATTATTAGTTTCTTCTCCATTTTTTAATTTTTAGGTTAAATACTACGATTTTTCGAAATAGGTGGAAAATATGTGTATACTCATAAACATTCAAATAGAACAATTTGAAATTGATGATAAAGAAAAATATTTTTTACCAATCAGTATTCTATTAAATTTAATTAATATTTTATAATAACCGTTTAAAGATGAAACTTGATAAAATGTGTATTTTTAATATAAGATAACAATAAAACATCCCAAGGTTATAAATCATAAATCAATCTATAATAAAAAAATATGAACAAAGGACATAGAACGTAGTTTTTTCCTGTAATATGATAATCTTATAAAAATTGTTTAAGTATCATAATAAAAAAACTAATTATAGCAAAATAAGACAATAAAAATAATTGTTTTAAAATCAAAACATTTAGAATATGTTATAAGAAAGATTAATAATTTTTTTGTAAATGAATCTTGACATTATTAATATTTGTAAAGAAAATGACGAGATATGAAATAATTTTCTACAAATTTACAATAAATTAAAAAAAAATGAATTTTAATTTACATCAATTTATAAAAATTGAATAAAAATTATATTCAAACTGAAATTTTGTATTTATTAGAAATAGGAAATAAATTTGGAAAAGAAAATTAATTATTTGTTTAGGGAATAATATTTAAAATTTAAAATAGGTCAAGAAGATAGGTTTTTAATAAATATGATAGCATCAGTAACAATTTTTGAAAATAGATAATAAAATATACTGGTTTTGGTTGTCATGAGAAAATCAGAAATGATTTTTTGAAAATTAAATCCAAGTATATTGATACAGAAACTTTTCAATAACACATTCATAGGGAAAAATTGTAAACGTGTCTTCGAATATATAAAACAACATTTAAAATTAATTATTAATAACTTTTTTATATAGAAAATTAAACTAAGGGATTTTCAAAACTCTTCTTGTAGTTAACTGGGTGTATTCATTGCTATTTTTTTAATAATCAGGTCTGAAAATGCAAGTTAATTTATGTAGTCACCTACTAATCTTAATTTATGAGGAGTTGTACATAACATTAATAAATTAACATCAACATGTAATTTACTTAAACCTAAACATTTTTATTGACAGGGGAAATGTTAATTTATCTGATATATTATATTCATAAATAGTTTTTGATTGCTTTTTACACCAAAACGAAGATTTTTTCGATTTTTTTTTTTAAATAAAATCCTTTTAATGTTGAAATTGATCATCTATGCCAAATCTAGGTTTTTATGATATTAAGATTTTTTAAATATTTATATGATTTTAAACTTACTACATAGGTTGCTATTTTATTGTTACTAGATACAGTTTGACTGCAGAAAGGATTTCCTTTGGTACAAAGCAGTTTAAGAATAAATTAAATGTAGACTTTATGTGTGGTTTTTGTTAATATAGAAATGACTATAAATATTTCGCATACAGTCCATAATATTTAGAAAATATCTAAAAATCCACTGTTTTGAACTGTACATGTAGTCATGTATGCAAATCCATATAAAATTATTAAAATTAGCTTATAATAATTATATCATTTAGTGGTACAATAGATTAAGAAGATTTAATGTTTTCTAGACGATTCAATAAACAACAAAGTAATCCCATAGTCTGATCTTGCATTTACATGATAAATAATTATTATTTTTCTTTCAGATTAATTATTAAAACTCAAGACATCTTAATTGTTATTACGAATAAATATTCTTTCGTTAAGCAAAATTAATTGCGTTGACTTTCTAATGAATTTCCTATTTTTTTGATTATTATCATTAAATTAGTGTAATATTCAGAATTTCATGAATTTGAAACTTTTATTATCCTTGTCTTGTTAATATTTTTTTACTAAGTAGCATTTGTACTTATTTATAAATAATGTTTTGTTCAGGATATAAATCAAAGTTGATAATTTCTTATAAAACTTTTCAAAAACACACTATTAGAAAACTGATATAGTGAATTTAATCAACATATATTATTATTGATAATATATTTTTGACAGAGAAATATAAAATTTTAGCTACTTTGAAATTTTTATATTATGTTTATAATTTTTGAACACGATTGAGAACATCTTTTACAAATAGACAAAAATAAATATAACGCGATTTATTTCATAAAATAAAGTGAAATAAGTTTTATTACTATAAAAGTGTTTATAGCTAATCAAAAGTGTTTGTAAAGATAATAAAGGAAAATTAGGACAAGGTTCTTCAGAAATATATAATTATTTGTAAAAATTCTTGTATTGAATATTCCCAAAACATTTAAATTAAACATTTGCAAAACATTTATATTAAGCATTTGCAACACATTTATATTAAGCTAATGCAAAACATTTATATTAAGCATTTGCAACACAGTTATATTAAGCATTTGCAACATTTTTATATTATGCATTTGCAAAACTTTTATATTAAACATTTCCAACACATTTATATTAAACATTTGCAAAACATCTATATTAAGCATTTGCAACACATTTATATAAAACATTTCCAACACATTTACATTAAGCAATTCCAACACATTTATATTAAGCATTTGCAACACATTAATATTAAACATTTCCAAAACATTTATATTAAACATTTGCAACACCTTTATATTAAGCATTTCCAACACATTTATATTAAACATTTACAAAACATTTATATTAAGCATTTGCAACACATTTATATTAAACATTTGCAAAATATTTATATAAAATATTTCCATTACATTTATATTAAGCATTTCCAACAAATTTATATTAAGCATTTGCAACACATTTATATTAAACATTTGCAAAACATTTATATATAAATTTGCAAAAAATTTATATTAAACATTTGCAAAAAATTTATATTAAGCTATTGCAACACATTTATATTAAACATTTCCAACACATTTATATTAAACATTTCCAAAACTTATTAAACATTTGCAATACATTTATATTAAACATTTGCAACACATTTATATTAAACGTTTGCAAAACATTTATATAAATATTTACAAAATATTTATATTAAGCATTTCCAACACATTTATATTAAGCATTTGCAATACATTTATATTAAACATTCCCAACACATTTATATTAAATATTTCCAAAACTTATTAAACATTTGCAACACATTTATATTAAACATTTGCAAAACATCTATATAAAATATTTCCAATACATTTATATTAAGCATTTGCAACATATTTATATTAAACATTTGTAACACATTTATATTAAACATTTGCAACACATTTATATTAAACATTTGCAACATATTTATATTAAACATTTCCAACACATTTTTATTAAATATTTCCCACACATTTATATTAAGTATTTGCAACACATTTATATTAAACATTTGCAACACATTTATATAAATATATTTCCAATACATTAATATTAAGCATTTCCAACACATTTATATTAAACATTTCCAACACATTTATATTAAGCATTTGCAAAACATTTATATTAAACATTTGCAACACATTTATATTAAACATTTGCAAAATATTTATAAAAATATTTCCAACACATTTATATTAAGCATTTCCAACACATTTATATTAAACATTTGCAACACATTTATATTAAAATTTTCCAACACGTTTATATTAAGCGTTTGCAACACATTTGTATTAAGCATTTGCAACACATTTATATTAAGCATTTGCAATACATTTATATTAAATATTTGCAAAACTTTTATATTAAACATTTGCAACACATTTATATAAAACATTCGCAACACATTTATATTAAACATTTGCAAAATATGTATATAAAACTTTTGCAAAACATTTATATTTAAAATTTGCAACACATTTATATTAAACATTTGCAACACATTTATATTAAACATTTGCAAAATATGTATATAAAACGTTTGCAAAACATTTATATTTAAAATTTGCAACACATTTATATTAAACATTTGCAACACATTTATATTAAACATTTGCAAAATATGTATATAAAACGTTTGCAACACATTTATATTAAACATTTGCAACACATTTATATTAAATATTTCCAAAACTTATTAAACATTTGCAAAACATTTATATATAAATTTCCAAAAGATTTATACTAAGCATTTCTAACACATTTATATTCAGCATTTCTAAAACATTTATATTAAGCATTTACAATACATTTATATTAAGCATTTCCAACACATTTATATTAAACATGTCCAACACATTTATATTAAACATTTCCAACACATTTATATAAAAAATTTGCAACACAATTATATTAAACATTTCCAACACATTTATATTAAACATTTCCAAAACTTATTAAACATTTGCAATACATTTATATTAAACATTTCCAAAACATTTATATTAAGCATTACCAACACATTTATATTAAACATGTCGAACACATTTATATTAAACATTTCCAACACATTTATATTAAAAATTTGCAAAATATTTATATAAAATATTTCCAACATATTTATATTAAACATTTGCAACACATTTATATTAAATATTTGCAACACATTTATATTAAACATATTCCAACACATTTATATTAAACTTTTGCAAAATATTTATATAAAATATTTCCAACACATTTGTATTAAACATTTCCAACACATTTATATAAAAGGCCATTATAAAAAATGGGATCTTTTTTTACGTTTATTTAAAAAATAGGACAAAAAT
>CAKKLC010000171.1:0-10833 GCA_918559645.1 Ceratonova shasta | reverse complement strand
AAAATACAATATATTTTTTTCATTGTTTTTTTATAATATTTATTACTAATTGTAATAATTATTGTTCTAATTATGTTTTTATAATAAACTAACATTTTTTCTATTATATGTAAATAAAATATATTTGGTTCTATATAATATTTATTACTAATTGTATTCCTTATTTATATAAGGATTTTTTTAATTACAAATAAGATTATGTTCATTTTCTTCTGATATATTGAGAAAATTAATAGTTTCAAACTATAGTTTAAACATTTCTTAATCAAATCCTAAATTAATTTTTTTATATAACATTTTTTTTTAAAATAATAAAAGTTTATATATATATATAAATATCATAAAATTTTTTATTTTAAAAATCAAAAAAATGATTCAATTAATTAAATGTATTGGCCTTGATAACAAATTTCATAAATTAGTAATAATTTGTATCTATAATTTCCTTATTCAACTATTATTACTCATCATTATCGATTTCTAATAATATTAATATAAAGGGGATCGTATTTAAATAATAATTAAAACCCATTTTATATTATTTCTTACTTTGACCTAGTTTTTTTGTGTAACTACTAGATAGTATTCTTCAATTTTTATTTAAAAAAAATTTTGAAATTTTAAATCGTTTCTAGATTTATAATAAGTTGAAATAATTAGGTACATTATAATCTTTTTAAAGCTTAATTAAATATATATAATTTATAAGATCAATCCTGTAAGTTATTTTAAAAGTAGATATTTAAAAATTGTTCCTATTGATTGTTTAGGCTTTTTTTAAAATACTAAATTGCATGTTTACGATTTTACAATTAAGAATACAAATATTTTTAATGTCCTTACTACAAATTTTAATAACTACGTATTTTTTTTGATAAAATAATTAAAATTTGCATATAATAATACATTAATTGATTTTAAAATTTAAATATTCAGTATTTTTATACCAAAAACAATATTTACTTGTAAAATTAATGTTTATTAAATTATTCAAAATTAATAAAATTCAATTTTTGACATTTTTTCTATCATGTATTAATTTTTTTTAATAAATATTATAAAATTTAATAATATATACTTTTTTAATATAATTTTTTTATATATTTATAATTCCATTATAAAAACTTCTTCATTCTTTGGTTTATTATATTTTATTTAATATTCTTATATTCTTTTATAAAATCATTAGCTTATTTATAAAATATAATATTTTTAATTTTTCATATTAAATGATTTTATAAATAAAATTTATTATCTAGTAATATTTAATAGAAATTATATTTTTTGACTTTTTTAAATTATCTAAATTTTTTAAAAAAATGAATTAAAAAACTCCAGTTAACTTCTGTTAGAACTGTTAAATTTGGTGGTATTATTTATTTATTTCTATTTATATTATGGAATTTTTATTAAATAAAATTATCTAAACATATATATATATATTTATATACATATGTTTATTCTTAAAATAATTTATATTGACTTTTCTCTTATAATTTTATTTTATTTAATCATTTAAGTTTAATTAAAAATTATATCAATATTATTGAAGGGAGTTTCAACTATTCTTTTAAAATATTACTTTATTTTTTATCAATTATATTATTTAAATATGAAATAATTATATTTATTAAAATGTTTTTTTCCATAAAAACTAATTTTATTTTACATTTAATTTAATTTAATAATTATTTACAACTCGGTAGTTTTTAATATTATTTACCAATATAGTTAAAGCAAAATAATCACCAATTTAATAATAATTTAATAACAATTTAATAATAATTAATTAATATTATAAAAAATTTCGCACATTTTATAATGAAATAAATTTTAAATGACAAATATTTGTATGTATTAAAATTTTTATATCATATTTAAACTTTGAATCATTATATTAATGGAATAAATTAAGTAATTATAAATTATATAAATTTTATAAAAACTTCTTTAATTCTGTTTTTCTTCTATTTTACATAACATATATTTTAGTAGATTTTAATAATTCAAGTAAATACTAAATAAATTACTTTTAATTTTCTTTTGGTTTTATTATAAACAATTTTCGTAATTTTAATGCATATTTTTTTTCATTATTTTATATATATGATATAATATACAATATAAATATGATTTTATTATGAAAATAAAATATTTTCTTCTTTATTGTGTTTTGGATCACAATTAAAAAAAAATTATAATTCTAAATTTTTATCCATTAACCTATTTATTATAGTATTAAAGAAATAATTTTGTTTTTAAATAATATTTCGGACATTATTTTTTGCTTAAGGTGATATGAATCATTATGATTACAATATATATGCTTCGGATTATAATTTTCCACCAAATTGATTATATTTAAGTTTTTATTACCACATATAATGTTGATGAAATCACTCTTAAATTTCTTAAAAATTTCATATCTAATTCTATAGTTCTTTTTAAATTTGTTTATCTACTTGATTTCAATATAAATAAATTAAAATGTTATTATAAGGAATTTATCATATCAAAATGAATTATTGTCAAAAACAATACAATCTATTTTATTTTTTTTATAAAAAGACAAATTAATACTGATGTTGGTACCTTTTATAACATAATAATTTAAATTTCTATTTTTCATTGATGATTCTATATTTAAACTCGACAATAGTTAACTAAATACTCTAAAAAAATAGAATTTAATAAACAAATCATCTTTTATTTTAAACTATATAACTTGTTTGCATCAAAAACTTATTTAATGAAGTTTAATTTTTTTTAATTAATATCTTGATATTTTTAATTAATTATTCTTGGATAGGGGTTTTATAAAACTAAAATATAAATAACACAAAATTAGGTCATTTTATTTATTATTTCAAAATTGCAAATTATTAATGCATTGTTTTTACTTATACGTATAAATGTTATAAAATTATATTAGAAAAGTTAAATTTCATATTATATATTTTTAATTATTTAATAAAAAAATAAAGAGTTATAAAATTAATGTTTGCAGTCAAAAATTGAATTCTGTTGTAAAAAGAGATTTAGAATGTTAAATTTTTTCATTGAAAGATGAAATTATTTAAGACTCTAGCATATTTTTAAACATTAAAATTTTACAAACCTGATTACTGTCCTAAAAACATATGATTTGTTTATATTATTCTTTTAGCTCACTTATTTTTATTAACAGAAATTTATCCCAAAACAAATAATATATTACAAACCCTAATTAAAATTATTAGAATCCATTTAATAGTGAAGCAAAATCTATATTTAATAGTAACTTTCTATTTCTCATTATTATAATTCAATTTATTAAAGAGAGAAAATTAATTCAAAGTTATTTTTTTCTCTTTATGATAATTTTTAATTGTAAGCCATTATTTTGTTTTACAAATTCTCTTATTATAATCAATAAATAGCAAATGCAATTTTGTTATTTTTTGAAATTTTGGTATTTATAGTTATTTATCATCATCTTAGCAGTTGTTTCGAATAATAAAAATCAAAGTTTTTGTAATTTTTTTATGAGTTAGAAAATCTTAAGTAAGGAATTTCTTTTAAATAACAATTTTTTTTTTATTTTTTTAAGACTGACATTTATATTTTTCTTGGTATACTTATACATATGTAAATCAATCAAATTCATGATATAGTTTAAAAATTTGTTTTTTAAATCGCTAATTATAGTTTGGCATATAATACAAACTATCTTTTCCTCCCTATATATATTTGATGTAATTATGCAACTACTTACAAAGTGTTTCATTAAAAATATTGGTTAATTAATGTCTATAATTGTCCTGTTTGTGTTTGTTGTCAACGATATTTTTAATTAATACTGTGGAGTATATTTTAAACATTATATCTAAAATAAATATTCCAAATATATTTGGGAATTGTCTGTAAGTTGAATGATTATCGTTTTGCTACTTTTGTTAATAGAAATAATTTAACATTAAATTTATAAAACAGTAATTTTATAGCTTTATTATATAAGAAGTAGTTTTTCTTGATTTAGAAAACTATTTATTGAAAAAATTTATTAAATATAGACCTTGTTATAAATTCATCTGTGGTATCTCTAGTTTATAAAAACTTTCAGTCTCTTATTTTGAGAGTAATCATAGAGGTTAGAATTTATTTAAACAGCAATTTTATACCTTTATTATATAAGAAGTAGTTTTTCTTGATTTAGAAAACTAGTTATTGAAAAAATTTATTAAATATTGACCTTGTTATTAATTTATTTTTGATATCTCTAGTTTATTAAAAACTTTCAGCCTCTTATTTGAGAGTATCATAAAGGTTATTATTTATTTAAACAGTAATTTTATAGCTTTATTATATAAGAAGTAGTTTTTCTTGATTTAGAAAACTAGTTATTGAAAAAATTTATTAAATATAGACCTTGTTATAAATTTATTTTTGGTATCTCTAGCTTATAAAAAACTTTCAGCCTCTTATTTGAGATTATCATAGAGGTTAGAATTTATTTAAACAGCAATTTTATAGCTTTATTATATAAGGAGTAGTTTTTCTTGATTTAGAAAACTAGTTATTGAAAAAATTTATTAAATATAGACCTTGTTATTAATTTATCTGTGGTATCTCTAGTTTTTTAAAAAAACTTTCAGTCTCTTATTTTGAGAGTATCATAGAGGTTAGAATTTATAAAATAGCAATTTTATAGCTTTATTACATAAGAAGTAGTTTTTCTTGATTTAGAAAACTAGTTGTTGAAAAAATTTATTAAATATAGACCTTTTTATAAATTCATCTATGGTATCTCTAGTTTATTAAAAACTTTCAGTCTCTTATTTTGAGAGTATCATAAAGGTTATTATTTATTTAAACAGCAATTTTATAGCTTTATTATATAAGAAGTAGTTTTTCTTTATTTAGAAAACTATTTATTGAAAAAATTTATTAAATATAGACCTTGTTATAAATTTATTTTTGGTATCTCTAGCTTATAAAAAACTTTCAGTCTCTTATTTTGAGAGTATCATAGAGGTTAGAAGTTATAAAATAGCAATTTTATAGCTTTATTACATAAGAAGTAGTTTTTCTTTCCTTTAATACATTTTCTTGACTTAGAAAACTAGTTATTGACAAATTTATTAAATATAGACCTTGTTATTAATTTATCTGTGGTATCTCTAGTTTTTTAAAAAAACTTTCAGCCTCTTATTTGAGAGTATCATAGAGGTTAGAATTTATTTAAACAGTAATTTTATAGCTTTATTATATAGAAACTAGTTTTTCTTTCCTTTAATACATTTTCTTGACTTAGAAAACTAGTCATTGAAAAATTTTATTAAATATAGACCTTGTTATAAATTTATTTTTGGTATCTCTAGTTTTTTAAAAAAATTTCAGCCTCTTATTTGAGAGTATCATAGAGGTTAGAATTTATTTAAACAGTAATTTTATAGCTTTATTATATAGAAACTAGTTTTTCTTTCCTTTAATGCATTTTCTTGACTTAGAAAACTAGTTATTGAAAAATTTATTAAATATAGACCTTTTTATAAATTCATCTATGGTATCTCTAGTTTATTAAAAACTTTCAGTCTCTTATTTTGAGAATATCATAGAGGTTAGAATTTATTTAAACAGTAATTTTATAGCTTTATTATATAGAAACTAGTTTTTCTTTCCTTTAATACATTTTCTTGACTTAGAAAACTAGTTATTGAAAAATTTATTAAATATAGACCTTTTTATAAATTCATCTATGGTATCTCTAATTTAAAAAAAACTTTCAGCCTCTTATTTTGAGAGCATCATAGAGGTTAGAATGTATTTAAACAGCAATTTTACTTGGCTTACCGTAATTTTATTCACATGAAATAGCACTAATTCTTTCCTTAACGACTTAAAACGCTTGATACTTTTTCCCAGTCTAAAACGCTTCCTTATATAATGGAAATCTTTTATTACAAAATTCTACATCATCACAATTTTAAAATTATTAAGAATTTTAGTTACCTATCTAAATAAATTTCTTTGATTATAAATGTTAATTTCTTGCTACTAATGTAATCAAAGATAATATTTACCTTATATTTATATATTTAAAAATTCATTGTGTTTTTTTAATGTTTTTAATAGAAACCTCACCTAAAATACTAAATTTATTTAAATATTTTTATATTCTCAGCTGGTTTTCTCTCTTATTTTTATAGGAATTTATTTCCCCTACGCCATTCGGTGTATAAACCTAATTTATTTAATTTTCTAGTTTTTTAAATGTTCTGTTCAAGTATACTTTATTATAATTTTTATTAGTCGTTTAAAGTGTCTATCATCTCTTGACTTAATGAACTCATTTTTAATTCATCCTCTTAATACTAACTAGCTGGTAATTTTATCTACTAAAAATTTTGTTTTTTTTTGTTTTTATTATACAAAATTATGGTATAGAGTAGACAATTTTTATATGATCGATGATTGTTTTCTTAAGCCATTTTTTGGAATTTTTGGATGGATTAATCAATGAAAGAATATTTAATGTTTTGGAAAGACCTAGAAATGCAATTAAAAAAAAAATAGAATAAAGCTTTTTAAAGTGTATAATATACTATTTAATAAAAATTCTTTTTTTAAAGTTTTTAATTTAATTTATATACCAAAAACTTGATTAAAATTTTAAATAGAACTTAAATTTTTCTAATGTTTTAGTATTAAGCAATTTTTTATACAATTTTAATGTATTTCTTACCCCCATTTAAAGTAATTTTTAAAATGTGTTAGTTTATGCATACTATAACCCCAATTATTGTTCAAAATATTAAAAAAAAAGCATCTTTATGAATTAATCACTAGTATTTTTAGTTTCATTACTATTTTTGTTAGTAATGAATGTAATAATATTTTTTTCTGACTTTTAATGCTGTTAGAACGTTGAAATGTATGAGTTTTATGTGCAAAAATTGGAATTTAATTTTTTGAGTATCTTAAATAGTTTCTACTGTTAATAAATCACATCCTGTTGTAAATTAATGTTTCAAAACAGTTTTACAATTATTTAAATTTTACCTATCAAGATGCTCACTATTTCGGTAGAAATTTTTAAATAGTATGTTTATAGCTTTAATGTTAATAAATTAGAAAGAAACTTGATTACAATGTTCTTTATAAATTTATTTTCTTGTGTTTACAATTATACAAAAGAACATAAACTATAATTTAAAGTATTTTTATAATAATCAACCAAAAGTATAAAATTCTTAATTTAAGTGTATTGATCATGTTTTAACAAAATTATTTATTTTAAATACTTTTTTCATATATTTTTAAAATAAATATACTTTTTATTTGTTTCAAACACATTTTAGCTAATATTAACAAATGCTTAATTTTTTAAATCAAAAAAATTAATTTAATTTTAGAATCAAAAGAAAAATTACTTAAAATTGATTTTAAGAAAAAAATTAATAAGAGCATTGTCAGTACCTCATTATTAATTTTAAACAATAAAATTCCTTTACTTTATGATATATTTGTAATCAAACTGTTACAATTTATACATCATCCCATAAATTCATATTTTTATAAATTATCTATTGATATAATATCTTCATCTAAAGATTTAATAAATCTAAATTCCAAAGAGTATGGAAAATTTCTTCCTATCCATACATATATAACTCTTTTGAGGTGTTCAAATGATAACAATCATTTGGATACTATTTTCCGACCATATATAAACCATATACTAAATAAGAATTATGACCTTATAAACCAATATTCTATAGAATATATTGAAGAATTTTTAACAAATCTTGTTGACTCATTCCCACACAATGATTTAAATGCTTGTCATAATTATTATTTTGATTTCCTAAACCCTAAATCAGAATATGATACATTATCGCACTCCAATAGAGTATTTTTGGTTTATTACTAGTTAGTCGATATTGTGGAATATTCCTGATGGTGATTTACCGTATAAAGACTACTTTATTAGTAGACAAGAAAAAATTGTTTGTATGCTAAAAATTATACTAAATGCCCTTAAAGTATTTATTTATTCATATTTTATAGACTCATAAGACGGAACAAATATACAATAATATTTCTGAAATTTTGATGTTGTTGAGTTTATTAACGTTATATTACCCAGAAAATCTTTCATTAAACATTCTAATTAGTGAAATACTTCACGTTGTTTCTTCATTTCACTGGAATTTGACTGATTACGTTTCTTACGTTCCTTTTTTACATTCCTGTTTATCCAGGAAAGTATTAGTTAAATGACTCTTTAGAACCCTACTCTATCGATAAATGCAAATACTATTTTGGCAAATTTGGACATGTTGGATAAGTGTCAGTATGAAAAAAATGTCTATTTAGTTTCAAGAGATTCGTACAAGTAGTATTTTGAAAACACCTAGAAATGAAAAAGTTTTGGATGTTGTTTTCTTTCATGGGATCAGTGGTCATGCTTTGAAAACATGGAGAGCTTATGGAGAGCCAAAATCTGATGTCTTTACCTTTTGGCCAAGAGTAATTTTAAATTTATTAATTAAGGAATACTTGGCTCACGACTTTAATGATATAAAAATCATTAATGTTGGTTTTGATTCGGAGTTTTTAAGAACTGATTTAGATTGTCCATTAAATAATTTTAGTGTGGCTGAAACTACAAATGAAATAATTTTAAGATTAATTGAAACGGGCTTGGGTGAGCGTCCTATTTTATGGGTTGGACATTCAATTGGAGGTATTTTGATAAAGAATCTTATTAATATGGCTCATTTTTCTGACGATAAAAGATTATACAACTTTTACAAAATGACTAAAGGAACTGCTTTCTATTCTGTTCCTCATTTTGGAAGTCCATATGCTTTTCTTTTAAAGTACCTAATACCAGCGTTTTCAATTCAAGAAATCTCACATGATTCCAGTTGGGCCCAAAACCTAAACACTTCTTTCCTAAATCACTGTAATATGAATAACTTAAGTTGCATCAGCTTTGGTGAAACTGTTCCAACAGTAGTTGGAAAGATTCTTCCTTTAGTTATAGTTCCACATGAAAAAAGTGGTAAATAACATATTTTAATTTTAGATATTAAATATGGAGAATTTTACAAGCTCACGAAGAATCATTCAGATACATCAAAAGTCCACAATAAAGAAGACCCTACATACTCTCGTTTGAAAGAACAAATAAATAATATATTAGACGAGATGAAATAATGTATCATTTGTATTTATCCATTTCTTTCAAGCGATAATCACGTTGTCTTTTCCATTCTTCATAATTAGATTTTTCTAAAAACTTTTGCTTTTCGATATAACTGTCTTTAGAACTGATTTTTAGCTCATCAGTTAAGTTATTTTTAAGCTTAAAGCTATCCCACAATTCGCGGGATTTAGTCTAATTGTAAAAAAAATAAATACAATTGTACTAGATTTGCCTTCCTTTGAATACTTTTTAATTACATTTGATAGTCCACTTTTTCGTTTCCTGGGAATATTTTTTACAACTTTTGATTCAAAAGAATTAATGTCTCAATAGTTTGACAAAATGAGATACTTTCAATTAAAGGTTCATTCACTTGATTTTCAACATTTTCCTATAATTGATAATATATTTACACCATTTTTCATTTTAATCCAAATTTCCTCAACTTTTTTCTTGCCTTCCTCATCCAATTTTGGAACAATATCCTCCTCACTGGATACAATTAATTTTTCAATATGTATTTCTTCATCTGAAAATTCATTTAAAAAACCTGGTTGATATTCTTGATCTTTAGAATCACTGGAACTATCTGAATTGCTATCCATGTTTAAAATGTGCTCGGGTAATATCGGAATTAATAAAAAATATTTTTAAACGATTTAAAGTTAAGAAAATATTAATTATTTTTTATAATTTATTTTTAAAATGGTAATTTAATTATTTTTTTAGAATTTATTTTTAAAATGGTTATTTAATTATTTTTTATAATTACTTTTATAATTAATTTTTAAAATGGGAATTTTATTATTTTTAATAAATAATTTTTAAAATGGTAGTTTAATTACTTTTGTGCCAGTACGCTTGCGCAACTTCTAAAAATATATTGATTTTAAAAAAATAAGATTTAATAATTTAATTCAATTCAAAGATTTTTTTTATAAATTTGAATAAAATCACAATTCTTTTTAGCTAATATATATTTTATGGTCTTCCAAATAGCTTTTATTTTATTTATATGATTCTTTTATTAATTTTCAAAAGATTTAGTACAATTCAGAAGTTTATGCCTATTTCCTTCTATTTAAAAATTAGTAAAACTAAGGTTTTGAATTTGGCGGTTATTTTCGAAAACCGGAAAACCCAATAACCGGGAAAAAATTAAATAAAATACCACTATTTAATAAGTTTATTTTTATTGCATAATATAATAAGCATGAAGGTAGCATGGTGTATTAACAGACTTATAACATAATCGTCTTAGTTTTGTAACAAACAATTCAGCTGCAGAAAATGCTCTTTCGGCCTCTACAGACTTTGGTAGAATGGTAAGAAGGTAGTTTGTGGGGCCCGTACGCCTGCGCAAAAATAATTATACAGGATATGATATATTAATGTATTCTAATAATTTTTCAAAAGTATCATCAAAATTTTTTCTAAATAAATATTCGCATATATATTCCCATTGGTGTGGAGTTCTTTATGTTCCCTTTTCTTTTAAAAATCTTTTTAAATGTAGCCAAAAATTCTCTACATTTTGTGTATGTAGATTTTCATCATATGGAGAGACAACATTTTCTTCATGAATTATTACTCTATGTACAAAGCCCAATTCATTTAAGCCATTGTAAGCGGCCCATCCA
>CAKKLC010000166.1:18576-35702 GCA_918559645.1 Ceratonova shasta | reverse complement strand
ATTACAAAAAGATTTTTCTTTATTTCACTTTTTAAATTATTTAATTTTTATTTAATTTTTTTTATTTTTTTGGGTGCCTTATACTAGACCGTGGCCGATTTCAATTTCATGATAAGTCCTTAGGATGCAAGTCGTAAAAGCCTGGAATATGGCTACAATTTAATAATAACAACCATTTATATAAATTATTTCTTATTAAATAATAAGATTCTATTCATCATATTTTAACATAATCAAATAATTGATAAATTAAAAAAAATTTATTTAAAATACAGAACTTGAATTCATAATTAAAATAACGCATGCGAAAAGATGTAAGTATTGTTAATTAAGTTTTTAAACCTATTCTATTTATTTACTTAAATTTTTTAAAATTATATTTAAAAATTTTAGAAGAATTAATTTAAAGATAGCTATTATGAATGTATACGACAACGATAAGGAAAGTTAATTTGTGAAATATACATTTTTTAGATGTGCGCGAATATTTGTAATGTTCTTTAGTGGCGTTTTATTAAAGAAAGTTGCTCCAGGGAGGATATTTAATGGGTAAAATATAATTTTATATATTTAGTTGTGTAAGAATATTGAAACAACCTACATTTGCTAGTTATAGATCCGTTAATACTGTTATTGATCAAATTTCAAGAAACAGCTACATTTTGAATAATTCTACATTAAATCCAGTAAGAATAGTGTACATTGAATAGGATATGAAATTGACATGGAATACTAAATATTTAAGGAATTTTAAAAATTACAAATCTCTAAAAGTTCTTAGAAGAGAATATAAAATTTATTAAACTTTTAAATTTTATTTTGCATCAAAATGAGGTATTCATTGTTATTATATGAAATTTACTAATCACAGTGGATATTAGATAAAATTTTAGACAACCCAATGGTTTCCTTATAATTATTAAGTTATTTAAAACTTATAAAACGTTTAAATCACAAAATGAAGTAAGAATGAACAATCGTATATGATTTATCAAAAACTAGTTTAATTATCAAAATCAGTGTTTTGGATGTAAATTATCATTTTTTAATAAAGAATTGCAACATAATTATCATCAATTATTGTGTAAAAAAGTAGTTGTTATGAAAATTATTTGTCGAAAATATTAATCTATTTTTCTCCAATCAATATGTGTAATTAGATATGAATAAAACAGATATACGTTAAAAATATTTGTCCAAAGATTCTAGCACGTTTCCAATTAATGCACTTGAAGAATAAAAAAAAATAATTTATTGAAAAGATCTGCAAAGTTTAGTTAGAATTTTATAATGTAGGTAATAATAAATTTTATTGATCAAACCATTTTTATAATTTTCTGATCTATTTGATTTGATGATTTATTTACTAAAAGGAGTCCTTAAATCAGAATTATACTGTAAGCATATAAATATAGAGAAATTAGAGATTTATGAGGTTATATATTACCGGATAATATTATAATGTTTTATCTGGTTTTAGTAGCCATAGGACTCATTGTGATGTAAAAAAAATATTATTATTTCATGATTTAAGAAGGTTTATATTCCAATATATCTAAAAATGTTTCAGATCATATATTTTATAACATCTTTAAATATTGAGTAATTTTATATTCCGCTGATTATTTCAATTGTTTAGAATTATTATAATAAATAATTTTAGAATATATTAATATATAATATTTCTATTCACAATAACCAAAAATATATTTATATATATTTGTAATTTGAATCTATTTTTACATGCATAAATAATAAAACGTCATTCTGGAATATGCAAGAATTATATTTATGTATGAATAATTATTAAAACATTTTTATTATTCATCATTAAGAAGGATTTTTGTTATACTTAAAAAAATTTGACTTGTATAGAAAAGGGTAGAATTATTTTAAGCATAATATTTGTAATCTGTAATCATATAGGTTTCAATTAAATATTAAATGTTTGACTTTTAAGAATAATTCATGTTTGAACTTATCAAAATAATTGCTAATTAGTAAATATCTATGAGTTTTATTTTACTTGGTGTTAAACTAAATTATTTTAAGTTTCGTTATAAAAAAATAATTTATTAACCGAATTTACAATATTTCATTTGATTTTATTAACCTAATCAACGCCAATAATATTATTTAAGATCCTAGAACAGTTCTGATGTTATTTTATTAGCAAATAAACATTGATGTAGCTTTAAACAATGATTATTACATTTTTTAATATTTTCCTAGAATCCTAATTTTTTCCCAACCAAAATTATCTTTTTACATGTAATGATTATTTTTTATACTAAAAGTATCTTCAATCCCAAAAAATGTTAATTATTTTTTAAAAAGGTATTGAATAAACAAAAAGTAGCAATATATAGACTCTGTTTCGTTAGTGAAATTTATAAAGTTACTTCATTATTGGTTAATTCTAATAAAATAGCATTCATAAGTGATAGATTTGATGAGTTACATTATGATTGTAATTTTTGTTTTGAGTAAGAAAGGTTAATATAAAGTATAATAACAATTAAATTATATTACATAATCAAAATTAAAGTTGTTCAATTATTGACCGCAAACAATATTTAATTAGATTCCAAAAAAAATATAGTATTAGTATTCCTTTATAGGGATCGAAATAAATTTTTATAATCACAAAAGACATTTAATACCAACGTAGTATTACAAATATACGATTGGAAGGAAAAATGTAGAAATTAATTCATCTTTTGAAACAACATAAATTAAAAAATGGCGAAAAATTTCTTCTAAATTCTCTTTTGTAAATATTTTTTGTTTCAAAGAATTATTTTAACTATTAAAAAAAAATATCAACTTGGTGCAATTATAAATTTATAAGGATCACTACATTTTTCGGATCTGGGTAAAAAATTACAAATAGTCCAATATTGGTTTTAAAATTACACAGTTTTTTAATATAAATAAGATAAAATTAAATTAAAAAAAACAATATAAAAAATGTTTAACACAAATACTGAAATAAATTATAATAAATTTAATAAAGTATCAAAATTGTCCATTAAAATGTTATCTTTAAACATCCATTCTTGTAAAAATTCTTCTAATATGCCATCAGCCATTCCCATCGTATTTTTCATTCTTCTTTTAAGTTTATTCTAGAGTGATTCTAAATTTTGTGTATGGACACCATTCACTGGATTTACAAAATCAACTGAATAGTGAACAATTTTTAATTCACTTTTAAATCTAACAGACGCCTATAACTTCTCCATTCATCACTCAAAACAATTGTATCAAGTCTGCAAACCTCGACTATTATTGGAATTAATGATTCACGTCATCGATCAGAAAATAGCTTTACAAAATATTTTTCAGGTTGTAGCTGGTATCAGCAATTCCAAAGACCCATTTATCAGAAGTTAATATTCGCCAACATGAATTTTTCCTTATATTTAAACATGCTTTCTTCCACTTGGCATACTTTATTTCTTCCACCTAATCTTACTGGATTTGTAAATAAATACTGAATGGCAACCAATCTTAATTTTTTGTATATTTTCTGCACTGTCAGCTTGCTTAATTCAAGACTTTTAATTACAGTAAATTGTGGTGTATTATAAAACCATTTGCAAATTACAATGATAGCTTTGTAAAGAGGAATTGTTAAATTTTTAAAAAAAACTATTAATTCTAATGCTTATTCTGTTTTGGAAGAGCATGCATTTTTGTTTGTAACATATAAAAGCTTCATTATCAACTGATCTGTTCTTTTTGTCAATTTTTACAGATCACCACAACCAGGATAATAAACATATGTTTTTAAAATACCTTTTGCTCTTAAGTATTCGATTAATGCTGCTAAATGTTGACATATTCGTAAAAAAAAGCTCATTGATTTCAGGCATGTTAATTATTATGTAATATGTTATACTTATTATAAGAAAGAAATAAACACAAATTTAATACAATTGTGACTAAAAAATTTTATTTTTATTTGAAATCTAGCAAAAAGTTTTTAAAAGTTATTTGCAAGAAACCAAGGAAAAAATAAAGTAGATGCGGAAAATAACGTGTTTTTGGAAAAAATGACATTTTTAAACTAATAAAAATTTAATTAAATTAATCAAATAATTTAACAGGTATTTAAAAAGATTTAAGTAAAAACTAAATAAATTCAATAAAAACATTTATTCCTTTGACCTTGACATAATCATCAAAACTTTTATTTTTTTAACTTTGACCTTGACATAATCATCAAAAATTTTATTTTTTTAACTTTGACCTTGACATAATCATCAAAACTTTAATTTTTTTAACTTTGACTTTGACATAATCATCAAAATTTTAATTTTTTTAACTTTGACCTTGACATAATCATCAAAACTTTTATTTTTTTAACTTTGACACAATAATCAAAAAATTTATTCGTTTAACCTTGACATAATCGTATAAAAAATTTATTCGTTTAACCTTGACATAATCGTAAACAAAATTTATTCCTTTAACCTTGACATAATCGTATAAAAAAGTATTCGTTTATTTGACATAATCGTATAAAAAATTATTCGTTTAACCTTAACATATTCGTCAAAAAACTATTCGTTCAACCTTGACATATTCGTATAAAAAATTATTCGTTTAACCTTGACATAATGGTATAAAAACAATTTTTCGTTTAACCTTACCATATTCGTCAAAAAACTATTCGTTGAACCTTGACATATTCGTATAAAAATATTATTCGTTTAACTTTGACATAATCATAAAAACAATTATTCGTTCAACCTTAACATAATCATCAAAAAATTGATTCTTTTTTGCATTTTTTAATAGAATATTCTGACATAATTTAATTAAAAACTCCGTTTTAAATCCCCTATTTATTCCCTTTTTTTCCACATTAAATATTTTGACCTTGAGGAAAGCCGACACTGTTTTTTGTAATTATTTTCAATCAAAATGGGTCTACAAAATATAATGAATTATTCATTTTCTCGTTAGATAAATTTGAAAAATTACTTTTTGCTGCTCCCTATGCCCTCTATTTATCTGTTATTTTTAGAATTCTTGGTAAAAACATGTAAAATAATTATTAATGTTATTGTACTAGCGTTTCTGTTTTCCACTGGAACCAAAAAAACGTGCCTGGTCCCTTTTTTTAATGACAGCAACAAACCAATGCTGTTCAAGCAAACTATCTCTATTATACATCTTCCTTAAAAATAAAATTTGGTCAATATCAACAACTTTTGGCGAACCATCAATATTTATTCCTCCTATTCTTTATTTGTTTATTGACATGTAATCAAATATCAATTCTCGAGCTAATAAATACCAACTGCTGGTTCTATCCCTATCTACTAAAAATTCATGAGAAATTTCAACATGCTCCATACTATTCAAATATTTATAAAATACTTTTATTAATGTTTTAAATGATAGTTTACTTTAACTAAAAAAACTGTTTTTTTCTAATTGAAAATGTATTAGTCCAAGTGAGTTTGCACACCCACCAATAATATCAATGCATTTTTTATTGTTAACATATGATATTGATAAATTAAGTCCACATTTTGTACATTTTTGAATGTTTTCAAATCAATTAAAACATTGCCGTAAATTCATTTGCCGTATTTTGTGTTTTAAGACTTGAATTTTTATAAGATTTTGTTATTTTGATATCCATAAGCTTTCCGCGCTTAAAAATATGTTTAGAGCCTTTATAGTTTTTTTTCTAATCTAACCATCCAATTTTTTAATTGGAATTTAAAAATTTTTTTTCCAAAAACTAGTTATTTTTTCATAAACAGAATATTTTCCTGATTCAACAAAAAATTTTTAAAGAATGGATTTCACAAATAAAATATAACTTTTCTAGTTTTACAATTGTTTTTATTATTTATCTACATTTTCAAGGTGCAGAATAAAAATTATTATTATATTGAATAAACTATCCTTATAATAATATTTTATAATGTTTTATAATTTGTAATAGGTGAGGATACTTTGGATTATAGTCTCAAAATTAAGGTATGTACATTTTAAATATAAATTTTTAGAATAAAAATAAGAAATAAGTGTCTAATAAAACATTGAAACTATTTTTCCTTATTCTGTAAAAATTTCTCCTGCTAATTAAAATAAGCTTGATGGTTATTTTTATTATAATTCTGTAAAACATTTTTGTGCATGGTAAAAAAATTTATAATTAAAATACCAGGAGTATTGAATTATTAAATCCTAATTGAAAGATACAGCCATTTGTCTTTTATTGTAAATTCAACAAAATATTTTAATCTTATTTCATAAATTAATTACATCTCTGTCCAAAATATTGTGCTTTCTTTATCTTTATTTATTAATTTTACTTATTTTAAATTTCTTACATAATTTAACTTATTTATTATTTTGTCCATAGTTCAAATACTATATAATTTGTTGCTTTTTTTTTATTTTTAAATAAAACTATTAATATTGAAACCCATGTCAATAAACAACGAAGAAATAAAAATTTTACAAATGAATTATGCGAAATTGTCAAATTATTAGTTTTATTTAGGGGTTTTGGAACGTAATAAGAGTCTGCCCCGCAAATTGTGTGTGTCAGAAAAAATTTACATCCAGCTCTTCTTTTTGACTCGGGAAATCTTGGAGGTTCTACAAAATTGGTTATGCCAATATCAGGAAAGACATTCGGTTAGCTTTAATTCCTATTTTTCGATTAAGGAAAAAATATTCTTATTGTTTTGCATGTGATCTTGAGTATTACATGTAGTAAAACGCATCATTACATTTTTGATACTGTATATGTATGTGGGCCGATATATTTTTTCGATATATCGGAAGATTTTTAAAAATAAAGAATTTAAAGGACATTAAAAAAATAAAAAAAAGAGAAATTTTGGTGGACCTTGTACAATCATAGAAATTTATGAGAAAAAAGTCAATTTTTAATGCAAAAGTCACAGCGGCTGTTCTGCAAATAATAGAAGTGATTTATTCTGTATTTTTAAAGGTTTTGTATGGATTAACAAAGGTAATACCAAGAAAAGGACTGATAGGTTGCTACCAATTATAAAAGCCTATGTGATTTAAGGTAGTACGATTTATACTGATGAACATATAAGTTACAGATTTTTAACAAGAGAAGGATATTCACATCGGACAGTTTACTAAAATTGTTCTTTTGTAGAAAAGGAAACGGGTGTAAATACCCAGCATGTTGAATCATTGAACATGATTAGAAACTGTAAATTAAAACGAGGAAAGGTATTAAAACATACCTAAAACAAGATTTTTTTACAGAATTTATTTAGAAATGGAATCATAAAAATAATTTGTTTTGATTCTCTATTATTTAATTAAAAATTCTTGATTTTTTTAGTTAATTATTTATATTTTTAATTTTGAAATTTTACGGCTTGTATTTTTCTTTGATACTAATTACTGCTTTTTTTTCGTTGATCGAAATTTGTCATCCAAGTCTACATTTGTCTTATATGTAACCATGTGATTAATTTTTCACCCAAAAATATATTTTGATATTTTTTTAAGAATTTAAATATCGATTTTAAGTTTTAATGAGATCCTACAAAATATTTTTATTGCAGAAAAATTAAATTAGCTTTTAGAAATTGGTAGTCACGTGTATCCATCTAACAAGTATATTTTATGCATTTAAACATTTCTATAAATTCTAAGTAATATTTGAGATATTTTACAGTATCGATCATCTATGAGTATTATATATTTTAACTTAATTAACAAAAATTAATAGTTTAATTTTGATTAAGTTACTTGATTAAAAGGATAATGCAATTCTTAATCAAAAAGATGGATATAATTAAATGTGATATTTTAAATTATAATATTTATAGAAATGTTGTACTTTTTGTAAGTATACTAGATTTTTCGGTATGACTTCTTTTTACCACCTTTTTGAAAATTTTGAATATAATGAGGAAATAGAAAAAAGGGTAAAAATATTATTAAATGTCCTTTATGTGTAATAGAATTAATAGCTTGTAAATTTGTTTATGATTTTTGATTATACATTTCCATAAATACTTAATTAAGTAATGCAAACGCTTATTTTGATGGACACCGTATCTGACTCTCAAAAACTCTCTACCCCTTGTGTATGTACTTCAGAATCTTCAGGGTTTACAAAATTTAATGTCTGATTGACTTTCTTAAGGTCTTAACCTTTTAAATCTCTCAAAGCTCTAGAATATGCTCTCCATTCTTATGTTACAATAATGGTACCTGGTAAAACATTTTTTCTTATAACATTATACATGCTAAATATATTTATATTTTCAACCGCTACTAGAAAGCATTTTTTTTACCTCATTCTATACCACCCAAATACTATTGATCTGTAGTATGTTGATCCCTATTGTATTAATATTTGAAGAACAAACTTTCGTCAATTTCTTCCATCTTAAATGTTCCATACGAATTCAATCCTCCTATTTAAACATTTAAAGATTGAACATTTGTAACGATGGTTTCTCTTTCAAATCACAATATAAATAAACAATTTATGGTTTATTTGGAGTTCATGTGCAATCTCTTTTATAGATAATTTCTTAATATACTTATAAATAATATTAAATTTCGTCTTCAAGGTAAGTTTTTTTAGATAGAATGGTAGAAGCAACTCTTATATTCTTTAAATGTATACATGAACGTGTACATACCTAGAAAAATCCATAATTTTATCTTGTTTTTTTTAAATAGTTCATTAATGTTCAATAATCATTTAGTGTAATATCTACTATTTCTAATTAAACCGTTTCGAGCGAGAAAAATTTTATGAGTCTCCAAACAACTAACAAATTTTTGCATGTAAGTTTTATTAAAGTCTAATTCATAAATATCTTACTCAGTATAGATTCTTTCTTCAAAAATAATTTTATTGATTTGATTTCTGACCATATTGGGTCTTAAAAATTTTCAAAAACGTCGTAAAATGGAGTCGTAACGAATTTTCATTAAGAATGTTAAAACGTTTTTCTTGAATAATAAAATATATATAAGAAGACTTTAAAAGTATTTCTACTTTCAAACTGATTATAATACAATAAAAATTAGTTATTTTTTCAGCAAATGTCATTTGTTTACGATACATCAAAAAATAATATACATGAATGTATATTTTCGAAAAAACAAAACTAATATAATGTTGAGATTTTATATCTTTTATATGCTTAGTATTTATTAAGCATTGATTATATTTTCTTAGGAAATCTGTCATATAATAGATATAAACATGAAATCATAAATTTAAGGATATTCTCATTTAGGAAAATACCTAGACATGCTAAAATTTATATAGATTTAAATTTTATAAAAAATGATAATATTCACTATGTGAGAATGTATAATACAGTTTTTTTAAATATTAAAAAATACTTTTATAAAAACTTGTCTTTTTAATAGGTAATAAAATGGTAGGTACATTGAATCTTATATATTTATTGACTAAAAAAAGTATTTTAATGATTCGTTTTAATTTTTACGGTAATTTTTATTTGATCTTGTTTATAATGCATTTTTCTATTTTTATTAATATAAATATAATTTTGAATAGTATAGAAATTGTACTAGAAAATCTCTATTTAAAACAAACGAATAAATTTACAATTACAACTATTTGTCTAAATAGCTAAATAATCTAATAATTATTTAATAACCTATTAGTTTGTATATCTTTTTAAATACACCATCTTGATACTTTTTCTAAAAGAGTCAAGGATGGTATTTGGATTCTAGGTTCTTATATATATTCTCTTAAAGTTTTATCAGAAATACAAATTATTTACTAATGATCCGTTCTAGATTTATAATAATTAGATCCCATGAAATCAAAGCAAAAATTGACTGTAATTTTTAAAGAATTTTAATTTATAATACATAAAAGATAGATATAAAATTAATGATATTTAAGATGTTTTTAGATATTAATTATGTAATGACTGTATCTGAATTTAAAATGAAAAAATAATCTATATAATAGGTCAAAGGTTTCTTTCAGCAATTTTACATTTGTTATTAGTTTTTCTTTTTATATTTTATAATTTGGTAATATTTTGTGTAAAAAATAAATATTACACACATGTTAATATATTTAATAGTAAATATAATATATATTGTTTTTAAGTACTTTAATTGATTTAAATAAGGAAATTAGTTATTTATAAGGTCAAAATAAATAAAAGTCCTTAAAGTAAAGATATTAATCATACTAATACTTATTATATGAGTTTAAAACTATAATGTTTTCTGTACTCATTTTACTGAAAAATCATTAATTTTCTTTAAATAGTATGATAATATCTGTTATTAACATTATATAATAATACACGATCATACTAAATATATACTCTTTTTAATATTAATATCGAGTCCAATTAAAAAATATTAAATATATATTTTATTGCCCAAATTCCACAAAAATAGATATAAATAGAAAGAATTCTCTTTATAAGCAGTTAATTTTTTTACTTTTATTGTTAATTACGTTCAAGAGTTGAGACAGGAGCCTAATCATTTTTTGTAATAATTCAAATTTCAAGTTAATAATATCGTTAAAATCGTCTCACTATACTTAATCAAAAGACAGTATAGTTAAGTAAAGTTTATTTTGTATATAGAAATAGTTGATATTAAGTAGTCTTTAAAATCCTTATTCATAAAAAAATATGATTTTTGACATAATAATCTATATAATCAGAAATCGTATTGTTTAGATTAATAAAATACAATACCTGACTATCTACTTATAAGAAAAATTTATTCAAGTTACTTTATTAAATGGCAACAATAAATAGCTAAAATTTGTTGATGATTTATTAACAATGTAATTATTCTAAAAATGTTGTGTCAAAAGAATCCTAATAGGCAATAATACTTGTTGTTAGGCTAAATTGGTCACTAAATTAATTTATTATAATTATAATTATCCTTATTCTTGATGGTTATAATTTACTAGATTCTTTAAAAATCAGCTCAATAATAATTTCATAAATAAAAACATTACTACTTGAGTTTCAGAATTACCTTTTTATAATTTTCATAATTAATTGCTAGTTCATCTTCAATTAAACTTTTTATTCAATATGATCAAAAATTTTGAAACATATGTATCTAATACATATTTATATAATTAAAATTTATGCAATATATCAGAATCTGTATGTCCTTTTTTAAAAATTAATGGTTGAACTAATCCCTTTTCTTAATTAAATTTCTCAATAAATTATTTCAAAAGAAAATTTGTTTTTAATATATATATACATATAAATTTAAGCAATTTTGGGTTGGCTTGGTATTCCATCCTTTTAGCTTGATTAGTGATGTCAAATTTAATATAAAATCCATATAATTTGACCTGAAACCTATAAAAATTCGTTTCTAATATCAAAGCCAATTAATAATCGTTCTTATGTATTTATTATTACTACTAAAGATTTTTTTACCTCTAAATAAAATAATGGTTTTTACATGCTGAAAGAAGTAAAAAAAAATTATGAAGAACCGCATTTCTTTACTAGTATCATATAGTTTCAAAAATTAAATAATTTAAACGAATGAGCAATAAATTGTCTAAATATTGCTAGCTTTCCAATTTTTATGAATGAACCAAACCTTATGTTTAATGATATATTTATAATATTCCAATAAAATTAATCAAAAAAATGAGTGTAAGAGATAATATCTTTTTTAAATAAAATATTTTTTTGATCAATCGTCTCATCTAAAAGAAATGTTGAGAATTTTAAAGAAAAAAAGGTTCAAATTCATTTTTCCCCCGGTAAAAATATTATCAAAAAATTAAAAAAAAAATAAATATCCAAATAAATATCCAAAAAAATTAGTTTAAAAATTCAATTTTAATAAATTTAATTAGTTTGATCCAACTTTTTTCATAAATATTTATTTTCCATATCCATTCAGCTAAATATAAATGGATTTTATCACCCAAAACACTTTTAGCTTTTAATATCTTTTTTAAGCTTTGCCCAACAAGATTCAATATTGTGTGTGTGAGTTTCCGTATTTGGATCTACAAAATGCAAACTGTGATTAACAGTTTTGTAAGTATATCCATTACTTCCAATGCTTCTATAAGCAGCCCATTGATCGCTATGTATAATTAAATCTTCACTGCATACATTTTTAAAAATTGACAATATAGTTTTCGTTTTATGTCAAGTACTATTTGTAAATAGATTTTTGAAGGACTAAACGATGTATCCGCAACACCAATTACCCAAAGTTCATTTTCAGTTTCACAACCCCGATGATATTTTTGTTTATGACGAAAAAGACTTTCATCTATTTGCAAAATTATACCAGAGCTACCTAAGCAAATAGGATGCTTGAACAAATAATGAAAACAAAGGTTCCTTAGATCATCATAAAAGTATATTAAAACCTTTTATTGAACGTCAATTTCTTGATGTATGTCTACATTTGATTGCGAAAGAGTTAATTTCCAAAGTGGTTTAAAACCTGTTTTCAAACAAAATCTGTAACATTCAAAAATTGATCTTTCTCGAATGCTTTTGTACTTTTTTCTATTATGACAGTCTATAGTAAAACATTGAAAAGCATAACAATCTTAATTTCGTGAATACAAAACAAGATTACAAGCATTCGAGCATTTCAAACAAATATAATCAAGCATCAAAACTCCGTTTTGTTGTAGGTATTTGATGACGTCTATCATCTCGCCCATACAAAGTTTTTCTATTATATTCTGATACATTAGTGATCTCATATGGTGATTAAAACATTTTGAAATATTAACAACTTCGTTTTTTTCCCCCGGGAGAAAAAACGAAGTTGATCCGAAAAAAATTTATAAAGTTGATCCATGTTTACAAAACTAAATTTAGATTGCAATTTAATTATTAGAATCACACGTAAAAATTCCCCTCGGAGGAATTTTTAGGTTTGAATTTGTTTTTTGTTTTAAATAAAACTCATCTTTTTTTTCTGAATACTTACGGAATATTATTAACGGAACAGTTTAAGAATTTGATAGAGTTTGTACTGCAAAATGGAATTTTACGAAGGAGTATGTCATGTTATAAATTGTGGTTGTGCAATGCGAGAGGTAAGCGCAATATGACATTTGGACAAACGTTCATGGAAGTGCTATAATAAAATTTGTTCCTTTTATAAAACGACACGGCCGATAAGAGCAGTATCGGCTCTGGAAAATTAGAGTATAAGCATGGATAAGTTTCTGTCTATTTGTTGAGGCTGATTCTGTGATGATATTGTAAAGAAAACAATTTAGTTTTCAGGATGTTTTGACAAAACAATTATTAAAGTTTTTGATATGTTGAGTGATAGGTCAAGTAATTTCTTAAATGAAAATGATATTCGGCTTGCAAGGTGAAGGTATAGTGGTTCAGATTGATTAGTCTATGTTTAGGCACAAACCTTAATACCATAGAGCACGGGTTATAAATGATGAAATTTAGATTTTTGGTTTAATTGATACAAGCTTTATACATGCGAAGAGATACATGTGTGTTGTTCCAAACAGAACAAAAAATACCCTCTTTCCCATAATACAACAAGTGTGCTTGCCAGGTACAATAATTTAGTCTGATGAATGGCGTGGCTATTTAAACATCACCCGAGATCTTAATTTGCCTCATTTGACAGTTTATCATAGTAGGGAATTTGTTAATCGAGAAACAGGTACCAATACACTGGCGATTGAAAGTTATTGGGCAAAGCAAAAAAAACGTATTTAAGAAATTAAAGGAATAAAATAAAATTGGAGTTATATATGTAAGGAATGGATGTTTCGCGATAATGTTTTAAAAATGATTTTAATGTTATTTTAAGACTAATTCGTATATAATTAAATTTGAATTTTGTTAATATGTGAACTATTTGAAATGGGGGAATTTTTACGTGTGATCCAAAAATTATTTATATCAGAAATCATTAATAAATAATATTAGTAACTTTAATTTATAAATTTTATGATAAATAATATGTTAAAAGTGATTCCAATTTATCAACATCTTCGAAGGTTTATAATAAATTTGCGATTTTGTAAGTGACATAAATTACATTTTCTCCCAGAATATTCATCATAAATAAATAGAGAATTTATGAATTTTTATATCTTTGAAAGATTGAATGATTAAATTTTATCAATTACGTTGATTTTATCAACCGTAATAGATGTAACTATTTGAGACTTGATTAAAATATCAATAGAAAATCTAAAAGTTACGATGAGTAATTTTTTTTGAGTTATTATATTATGTTTCCAAACATTGAGACTATTAATATAGCATTTAAAATTTATTTTTCTTAAAAAGTAGGTAAAAAATCAAAATAAACTTGTTGATATAAATGAATTCGTTAAAAATTATAATATTATGTTTTTTTAATGTAAAATATGAATATTTGTGAGTTTTACGTGTCTTTACAGTTTCAAAATTGACCCTTCCTACTGTTGGAACTATTTTGACAATTTGTAACAACTTCTAAGGTCTAATAGTTGTATTATTTCAGTATTTTATTGATTAGATTTTAGAATATGTCAAAATTTTTTTTAATTATCCTTAGGGGTAAATTTAATCTTTGATGTATGAGTTTTCAGATACATGAATCTAATTTTTATAATATTTTTATTGCTCTTGTTTTATCAGTTTTTATTAGAAAATAATAATATAATTGATCATTTGTTCCAAAGATATCTATTTGTTTCTTTACACCACTATAATTTGTATTAGAGAAATCAAAAATAAAATTTTATTTTCAAAATGTGGTAAGAGTTTAAAATTTGTCATGATTTTTTATATTTGTCAGTAATTTTTGTTATTAAAATACATTTTTTATACTTGTACAAGTCAAATTTTTAAAAATTTGATATACTTAATGAATAAAGATCTTAAAGCTTTAAAAGGTCAATTTTGAATAAAAAATTATTAGAACTTTATATTCTTAAAAAAGAATTCATTTTTAAATGACGGTCTCAAGCCATGAATTTTTTAAAGGCAAAAAGAATAATTGCAAAAAAAAGGATGTTTTTAAGATGCAAAATAGTTAAGTCTTTAAGAAGTGCAGACCTTTTTTGAAAATTCTAAAATTCCTTTAGACATTCTATTTGAACTAATAAATGAATTGTAGATGAGGAAAAATATAGAATCCACTTGTGATAAATCCAGTATTGGGCAAAACACTATAATTTTATTTTATAAATTGATTCGTGATTCTATTAAAAAATACTTTTAAACATTTTTAAAGACTAATAGGATGAGATCAGCATACAGTTTAGGTTGATAAATCTTTGCTTCATAAAATAAAGTATAATAGAGGAAGAATAATTCCGCATAAGTGGGTTTTAAAAATGATTGATGTGGTCTCAAAAGAAGCAATAATTTTGTGTTTTCCGTCAAGAACAAGAAATAATACAAGACATGTTTTAATGAATCAAATTAAATCTAATTCTATTGTTGTTACTTACTGTTTGAGATCCTATAATGAGACTTTTGAACCTATGAATTTTACTCATGAAACTGTTAACCATATCAAAAATTTTGTTAATCCCGAAACTGGAAATCATATCCAGAATATCAAAAATCTTTGGATTTTACTAAAAAACTTTTTAAGAACTAATAATTATAGAAATTCTCAAGATATGGACAATTATATTGGGGAATATTTTTTCAACAGATAATATAAAAAGAACGAAATTATTACAATTTAAATAATAAAACTTTTTATTATACCAACAAAAAATAATTACTGACAAAAAAAATTCCTACAATTTTAAATTGTTGCCAAAAGGTTAATAAATTGATTAATTTTGTACTTTATAAACCATTAATATATCTTTATTTTATATAAAGTAAAGGCTAACCTAATCCTTGATATATACGGTCTAACTTTGTATTATTTACTGCTATGATTTATACACTGATTATTAAAAATATTATAGAGTTAGATGAATAAAATCAATTGTTTTTATTAATTAAAAAATATTTAATTTAAAATTTTTGTTGAATATATATTTTATTATTAATTAGTAAAATAATTTTAGTGCTATATTTGTTATATATCAGAACTTTCATTTCAGCATATTCTAATTTATGTTTAATTTGTTTTTTGAACACCTTTTTAAACTCGAAATTGTTCATAATAGCTGACTAATTGTTTTATAAAATAAATTTGTTAGTCTTATGATACTATTTAGTTTAATATTATTTTAAATAATTGAATTAAAAAACTTCTTTCTTTCTAGTCTCACTAGCTGCATAAAAAAAATTTGTTATATTGATCAATTAGACCAAACTAGTTTTAGAAAGTTTTTTGATTATTGAGTTGAAAATTTTTCTGTTTCTTGTTTTAAATAAGTGACAACAAAATTTGTTGTATTGATCAATTAGACCATACTAGTTTTTAAATTTTGTTGATTATTGAGTTGAGAATTTCTGTTTCTTGTGTTAAATAAGTCACAAAAAAATTTGTTATATTGATCAATTAGACCAAACTACTGTCTTCCCTCGAAAATAAGAAAGAAAAAAAATCGCCTTTTCTTATAATCACGAATATCTCTAAAATTCTTGAAAATAAGAAAGTTTCTTAATCTCGAAAATAAGAAAGTATTTAAAAGTAAAAATTTTTTTTTTAATAAATAGGTGTTTTTGAATTTTAAAATAATATGCTCCGTTTCTTTATCTTCTTCGCCGTATTTAAAACTATTTTCATTCAGATTTGTATCGTAACAAAGATTTATGATAATATTATACACAATAGATGCTGTGTATATTTCAAGTTCTGTGACGGAGCATCCAGGTTTATTCATTTTCTTTAGATACTCTTCATCATATATATCTTGTACATCTTCTATTTTTTATATTCCTTGAACTATATCAATTCTGACACCAAGATGCTTGTTGAAAGTATCGTTTAGGATATAAGATATAATCTTAAAAAATGAATTGCCGTCTTGACTTACAAACATCCATTGATCAAAATCTATCACAAGTTCAATCTGATCATCATTTTTTTTAAGTAATGATCTCGTGTTCATTTATTTCTTGCCCTGTTAACAATTTCTAAAGTAGTTCGTGCAGATTATCTATATTAAAATAATCACCCACAACCCC
>CAKKLC010000159.1:22988-35116 GCA_918559645.1 Ceratonova shasta | reverse complement strand
ACTCCTTTTTTGTTAAAATCTAAAATACATTTTTTTAAATTATTATAAGGAATGTAGGTTTTGCACAAATATTAAACTTGCAGGCGCTAGTCGCGTCAATATGGTGAATCACCGAGATCCATTTAATGCATAAAATCTACAAAAATGTGTTTGTCTCCTTCTTTCTCATGTCAGAAGAAAATGAACATTTGTTTCTGCTTTTTTTTTAACGAAATTTTCGCGCATTTCTTTTGCAGTCATGGTTCTGGATTAGTCATGTCCACGTTTTGATATCATTGCATTACATAAACAAAATTCTCTCCATTTCTGTATAAATTTTAGTAAAACCAGGGACCATAGGTACGTTTCCTTTGTAATAAAATTTAATTTTTGATTTAAATTATCATTTATAATAGACTTGAATTTTTTTTAGTGTAAATAAAAATTGAGCAATCCCCCTTATTCAAGATGTATCAGGGATCTAAGAAAAACTATACGGTTTAAGATGACTGAGGACGATCAGTTTTTTGTATTTCAAGCTGAGGATGACTTTGGAAAACATATATGTGGTGTTGAATCAGTTCTTTTTCGGTGGGAAAGGATCTAGTGAGCCCAGTAGGGTATCGAATATGAAGCGTCACATTAAATGTCATCATCCAAACTTTATATAAGATCATTTGTGATAAGGGAATTAGTAGTTTAAATCTAAGTAATAATCAGGATCATTAAGTGCCAGTAACTAATTATTTTACAAGTGATAATGTTACTGTGAATTTGATGTCTGATAAATTTAAGGACTGAACAGTGAAAAACGGTATGATAAAATTCTTTTCCTATCACTTTTTTCTCAAGTCCAGCGTTTATTAAATTGAACGGAGAAATTTCTCGTAAAGTTGGAGTATCTTTAGAAAAAAGCAGTGCACGAAATTTAGTAATAGAGGAAGCAAAAAAATAGATAAATGAACATAAAAATCTCTTACACGGAAATAGTTTCTTTATTTCAAAATGGACTTATTTACACGTCATCGGCTAAATTACTTAGCAATTAATGTTCAATTCCCTGATAATAATAAATAAAATAGTAATACATTCACTGGCAATCAAAGACACTATATCTGACCACTCAAGCAATTATTTTAAAATACTTGTGGTGGATGTTCTGAAAGAATTTATTATTAAACTAGAATAAATTGTATCAATTGTGACAGACAAAGTTCGTAATATGCTGAGTTTTTGTCGAAAAATTAACTATTATTGATGGCGGAAGACGATATTGATGATTACTCTAGAATTTTATATGATACACTTTTCGCTTGCTCTTCTAATTTTCTAAAGATAAATAATATGCGATGAGCAGTATATACGTTGCAATTAGCAATGTGTGATGGCTTGAGAGAAGTGCATGCCATGGGAATTTGTGAAAATTTATGAAACGTCGCAAAACTCGCTAGAACACTAAAAAATACATGTCATAATCAAACAAAGAGCTGGAAAGGAAGCGATTTTGGATCAAGCTACTAGATGGGTTGGTACATACTTAATGTTACAGTGACTTCTTGAACTGAAATGTTATCTTGAGAACATGGTCAACCCAAACGTGGATATGACTGAAATTTAATGGAAAGAAGTAAAGGATCTTAAGGTTGTGCTTCACCATCCTAATATCGCTACAAAAATAATGCAAGTGGAAAATTTGACTTCTGATTTATATTTCAAGAAGTAAAAAAACATCATTTTTTGTTTTTCAAAGATTGTAACTAATACTCTTGCTGGTCAGATTAAAAATTCCATGCTATGTAGAGAAAAACAATTACTTAACAACAATATTCTGTTGGCTGGGATCTATGTTGACCCCATGGTTCGATCCATATTGACGGAAGAACAAATAAATAGAGCTAAAAAGGCTTTGTTTTAATTAAAAGTTTGTATGAAAGGCTTTTGACTAGAAAAAGAGACGACAGCAGGCAGTGTACACAAAGTATCATCATCTTTATCCGATATCGCTGAATCTGAAGACGATTTTAAAAAATGTTATAATGGAAATACAGCAATATCTAGAAATCGTTAAGGATTCGGCTTTGATCGTTCAAACATTACCGCCAACCCAAGTATCGGTAAAGAGGTTATTTTTCGCTCTTAAATTTCTGAATTCTGATAAGGAGCTTCTACGAATACAGATTTAGTGGAAGCAATGTTGTTTTTTAGAATAAATTCTAATAAAAAATTATTAAACTTTGTTCTTGTTTTATTTTTATCCATATAACATGAAAAAATGGATAAATGGAAAGGTAGGAAACAATTTGATAAAATTTATAAAATATTTATAACAATATGAACAGAAGAAACGATATACTTTAAAGATTAAACTGTAAAATAAATAAGCATCCTATTTTTAGCTAACAATTCTTAAATTTAGAAGTATTGTAAAAACTTAAGAGTAGATATATTAAATACATCATTATTAAAAAAATGTATATTTTTATTTTGCACTAGGAATATTTCTTTTTGATTTTATCAGCAAAAAATCATATAAACTACAAAATTACGTCATTTAAATATTTTTTTTGATTTAAAATTAGTAATTGAGGTTTAAATATTTCTCCATAAATCAAGAATATTTTCTCATATCTCATATAAATAGTATAATATTAGAAATCTCTTAATTAAAATATTTTTTAATATTAACAAAAAAAGAATAATCTATTCTCATAATCATAATAATAAAGTGGTCTACTATTATTAACTGAAACTTAAATACTACCATTATAAAATTTCAAAAATTTAATTTTAATATTTTTCCAAAATTTAAAAAAATATGTAAAAATGTCCCAGATAATACTATAATTTACTAAATTTTAGATTTAATTTATTAAATTTAATTATCCTTAATAATTTTTAAGATTGAATTTAAAAATTTTGTTAAGACTTATATTTTTATGAGTAAAATGACTAATTTGATCCAAATTGTCAGTTATTTGATCAATAAATTTAATTTAAATATTCATTTAACGAAGAAATAGAGTTAAGACTAAAATTAATTATGAAAATCAAGCCATTTTGTTAATTAGAAGACTGTAGAAAATGAATAACCTTATATCTATTATTTGAAATATATTTATTGGTTCAAGTTACAATTAAATACACCGTAAGTTTCAAAAACAAAATAGTTTAATTCTTTTTTCCTTTAAACTATTTTATAAAAGAATACATCAACATGCAAAATTTTTAATTATTTAATAGTAAAGAAAAATATAGTAGAAATCATAATATCAATCTAAAATAAAATCTGATCAAAAATATAATAAATATTTATTTTAAAAATCATCTTATTGTATTAAATTATCTTAATCAATATTGTGGCAGTTATATGATGCTGAATCCTATAGGTAAATCTATTTACAATATTTTAAACATAATAATAATAAAATCTCAATTAGATAAGTCTAATTAAAAAAATGATTTTAAACAAATATTTATATCTAAAAATCTTAAATCAGCTTCATAAATATAAAGCGAGGATTATACCGACAGATAGAGAAAATGACGGGAAAGTTTTTTTTTATATTTTTTATTTGTTTTGTTACAAGCGTTGAATACTTTAATTTAACTCAATTTATTGTGTATTTAGAAAGATATAATCGTCGTATTAAAGTTTTCACGCCGATTTACACACAACAAGGCTTAGGAAGTCTCGAAAAAGAGCCAGTCAGTATATTATTGTATTATTTTTAGTTGATATACATACAGGAGATTATTTAGATTCTCCAGAATCACACTGGTAGTTATTCATTATAAAATTTTCACTTGAAAAATATGTTTAATTCATAGTTTTTTGGATATTAACATTTTTATAAGATAAATGTGTTTACAACAGAGTTATTTAATTATTTTTAAATCCAAAATTTGGTTGATTTTTATGTTAAATTTATGATTAAAGTACTCAAATATTAATGATCTATTAGAGATTTCACCAATTTTTAATTAAGGGGTGATGTTAAAGTTTTTAATACAGGGCAAAATGGTTGCCGAATAAAATAGTAACTGAAAGTTTTTATTATGAAATGTGAATCAGGGGTCTGAAAGAAACTTAATTTTTATAGTTAATTTTAATAATATTTATAGTGAAAACTTTATTTTTATAGTTAATATTCAATATAATCACAACCTCTTATACTACTACCAAATGAACATTACTCTTCAAATAAAAACTTTATTTTTAATGTTAATATTCAATATATCCACAACATTTTATATAGTACCTACATGAACATACCTTTCCAAATAAAAACCTTATTTTTAATGTTAATATTCAATATATCCACAACATTTTATAACTACCCACATGAACATTACTCTCCAAATAAAACTTTATTTTTAATGTTAATATTCAATATATCCACAACATTTTATATACTACCCACATGAACATTACTATCCAAATAAAAACTTTATTTTTAAGTTTTAATATTCAATATATCCACAACATTTTATATACTACCCACATGAACATTACTCTCCAAATAAAACTTTATTTTTAGAGTTAATATTCAATATATCCACAACATTTTATATACTACCCACATGAACATTACTCTCTAAATAAAAACTTTATTTTTAATGTTAATATTCAATATATCCACAACATTTTATATACTACCCACATGAACATTACTCTCCAAATATAACATCATTTTAAATTTTATTATTCAGTATATCTATAACATCCAACATCTTATATACTACTCAAATGAACATTACTCTCTAATTAAAAACTTTATTTTTTTGTTAATATTCAATATATCCACACCATACAACATCTTATTTACTACCCAAATTAAAATTACTCTTTAAATAAAAACTTAATTTTTATAGTTAATATTCAATATATCCCAAACATCTTATATACTACCACATGAACATTACTCTCCACATAAAAACTTTATTTTTATAGTTAATATTCTGTATATCCACAATATACAACATCTTTTATACTAATCTAATAAACATTACTCTCTAATTAAAATTTTTATATTTTTTATTAATATTCAGTGTATCCACAACATACAACATCTTTTATACTAACCAAATGACCATTACTCTCCAAATAAAAACTTAATTTTTTAAGTTTTAATTCACTATATCCATGACATAGAACATCTTATATACTAACCTAATAAACATTACTCCAAATAAAAACTTTATTTTTATAGTTAATGTTCAGTATATCCACAACATTCCTCTTATATACTACCTTAATCAACATTACTCCAAATAAAAACTTTATTTTTATAGTTAATATTCACTATATCCATAACATCCAACATCTTATATACTAGTCAAATGAACATTACTCTCTAATTAAAAACTTTATTTTTTTTGTTAATATTCAGTATATCCATAACATACAACATCTTATATACTACCCAAATCAAAATTACTCTCCAAATAAAAACTTTATTTTTAATGTTATTATTCAATTATATAAATTCATAATAACATCATTTTTCTTGCCAATATCGGTGACCAGTGTTGATTTCGATCATTGGCAGTGGGGATGCTGTATCAATCCCACATACCGCTGGTAGGTCGTGTAATAGCAGACTGTTCAATTATTGGAACGAGCAAACTGATGAATGAACGTAAAGCTATGGCTCTATTAGTTGCATAAATCTATTAAATATGCAGGATTATTCCGATAAACGATTATGTAGAGAACAATTTTAACTAACTTATATTTGGAGTTTAATATTGCTTTGGGTGTGATGCCTTGTAATGTAACAATTATCCTAACTCGGTAGTAGTGTTGTATTTTTTTGAGTGTAATGTTAATTTCAATAATATGTAAGGTGTTTGATGTTGTCGATATATTGAATAATTACTATAAAAAATAAAGTTTCTTTCAGAATCATGGGTCAAAATACATAATAATCACTTTCGACGACCATTTTGATCATACACCAAAGTTCTTAGAGAAAAGTTATAAAAAGATTTGAAAAACTGGATAATAAAATGGGTAAGATTTATCAAGATGATAATGGTAATATTTAAATCGGGGGTCGGAAACCTTTTAGCTCTGGTGTGCCAAGCCACTCTACTAATATGACTCAGAGTGCCACCTTAATTCTAAATTATATAATGGGGTTCTAGAAAAGAAGAATTTTATACAAAATTTATCTTTTAAACATATTTATTTATAAAAAATAACATAATTCTAACTAAATTAAAAAAATGTTAATGCGACACTTGTCCCTGCATATTTTTGCTTAATAATTTAATATCAGTTGTATAATTTGTGAATTTTAATTTCACACAAGATTCTGAATGTTCAGTTGTTAAACGACTTCTTTGTGGACTCAAATTACGTTTCATTTGAGAAAATATTTTTTCACAGAGATATGTGGAACCAAAAGCGGAAAGGAGAGAACATGCAATTTTCTTAAAACAATTTAATCTTTCCGGCAATGACATCCAACAATTTATTATAGCAGTCGATTTTTCCATAGAGTCATCTTCCAGATTTTTTTGTAATTCCTTAAATTTTTTTTTCCATAATTCTGAAAATATTAGTTAGATAAGGTCCATTTCAAAATTATCAACATTCATCACTCAAAAATTAAAAAATCGAACGGGAGTATAAATGGATCTATTAAATCTTGTTTTATGATGTAGGTAAAATATAGGCTCATGAGCTCAATGTCTTTGCATCTTATGGAAAATTCTTCTTTAAGTGCTTCAACGAAGGTTTTAAGTTCATCTTTGTCTATTGTCGTTTTATTTGCAAGCACGTTAACATTTGAGGAGTATTTGTAGGTACTAGTATTAATATCACATAAAAATATATTTAATTTTGTAGCAAATTCTGTCCAATATTCAAAAAGTTCGAGCACAGTTTGGCACATTCCTTGCAATCTTAAATTTAGTTCATTGAGATGTTTAGTTATATCAGTCAGAAACATCAATTTACATAACCATTTTTTATCTTTCAATTCTGAGAAATGTTGTTCCTTTTCATTAAGAAAAACTTTAATGTGTTCCAGACATCACATAAACTTATTCAAGACATTGCTTCGACTTAGTCAACGTACGTGGCTGTATAAGGGGAGGTCAACATATTCACTTTCAATTTCTTCTAAAAGAGATTTTAATTATCTGTGTGTCAATGAAGAGCGAGACACTATGAAATTAACTATTTTAATAACAGCGTTCATTACAGGAATTAAGCGCTGTGATGAAATTTTGGCAACTAAACTTTCCTGGTGTATTATACAATGGAAGTTCAATATTTTATGTCCAATATGATTTTTAAAAAGTTTGACAAATCCACTATTCTTGCCAAATATTGCAGGTGCGCCGTTAGTAGTTACACAAAATATTTTTTGATTTTAATGTTCTTGCTGTCAAAATAATTTATGAATGAAGCAAGAATATCCTGCCCTTTAGTTGTCCCAGACAGAGGAATTAAATTGCACAATTCTTCATAAACTTGACCTTTATCACAATACCGTGCAAATACTGCAAGCCGCGAAATATCGTTTACACCGGTACTTTCATCAACAGCGACTCTATATGCAACAGCTTCTTGTAATCCAGAATTCTGTTTTTTTGTTACATTGTCTGCCATTTAAGTTATTCTTCTTTCAATTGTTCGCGCAGAATCCGTTATTTCTCGAATTCGGGATAATATTGTTTGTTAGTTAGGTAAATCACTAAACAACTTTTCAGCACTTTTAATAAAGATTTCCCTTTATATATTCCCCATCTGTAAAGAGTTTGCCTTTTTCATCTATGCAATGAGAAATTGCAAAGCTGCATTCTGTCGCTTTAGGCTTCTTTCCAGTAATTCCACAACAAAAAGTTACTTGTTTCTTATAACCATAAACAGCTCTCTTTATAGTTTCACATTTCTCATCGTCACTATTAAATGTGAACTGATGTTTGGTTTGTAAATGTCTTTGTACACTTGACATGCGGCATACGACACTTTTGCGACATATCGCACATGCAGCACGATCCTTTTGTTGTATAAATTCATATTCATTGGTCCAATAGTCTTGAAACCACGAATATTTAGTTTTTGTTTCTTTTTCTCCATTTGAGTAAATTTGGATGAATTATAACAAATATTAAACCAATAACATAAGTATTCACAAAAAAGTTAGAACGGAAAGTAACGACCAGTATTAAACAAAATGCAAGTTTAACTGGTATTACAGGCAAATGGTGCGCAGCAGCAAAACAAGAAAGAGAAGGGCGAATGACATTCAGGCTTGAACATTTGTAAAGTCCGCTTCGATAACTAGTCGGCGCTGCGCATTAAACATCCCCTTTACTCCGAATGCGCTCTCACTCACCCTTCACGCAGATTTTCGTCACATTGGCGAGCCACGTTAGATAAATAATTATAATTAAACATTTTCTCTAATTTAAAAATTACTTCGTCTCAATACTTTCGCGATTTCCTTGATTACTTTGTAAAGTGCAATTCAGAACCCCAACGAGTGCAAAGCTTGGCACACGTGCCATAGGTTACCGATGCCTGATTTAAATTAAACATTTAATTATTTGAAGAAAAAAAAATATTTATAAATTTAATATTGAAACCGTATTTTAAATTGATTGATTTCATCAAGTTTAATAAATATTTTATAAACTTATGCTAACAAAGTCTATTAATTAACGTAAACAAGAGATTGATGATAGAATTCCTATTAGTTTATAATAAAACTAATATTTTTTATATTTGTTTTATTCAATATAATAGTATTATATTCAATATTACTTATATATATAGTAATTTTGTTCCTACAACCTTGAAACTTAAAAAAAAATTATAGAAATGTTTAATTATAAATCTAATGGTCTTTGTTAGTTTATAATTATTTAAAATAAGTGTATTATACTTGTAAATTGCCATATTAACAAGTATTTTAGTAAAATATTTACTTAAACTACAAATAATATGTTTAGTAGTTATATTATCTATATTCTTTTTCCTTGTATTTGGATAGTCAAAAAGAAACTATCAAAATTGCTAAAAAATAAATTTAAACCATATATATCTAATTACATCCCATTAACTTGACAACAAAATTATTGATTAAAAATTTTGAATTCTTTTTATTTTAATTTTTTTTTAAATTTAGAAATAAATTTTTAAAACTATTAATTTCTAAAAAACATATCATTTTTTCTCCATTAAGATTTTTTAATTACTAACAAACATTTAAATTATTTGTTTTACTTTTTATATCGAATTATTTATTAAACCTATTGCTTATTTTATTAAAATAATTTAAAAATCTGATTTTTATTCGTTCTTTTGATCTTGTATATTAAAAATTATATTATAGCAAAACAGCACTCTTACATAAATTTAATTTAATTTCAGATGATCTTATACTACAAAATATATATTTTAAACTCTCTTTTATTATTTCATTATATTAAGAAGAATATAAGCTGCTATATAAACCTTAATAAATGATTACAGAATATTTTTATTTTTTCAGATTCAAATACCACATTCCTTCAAATGATTTTTAATATAAATTGAAATTCTAAAAAAGTTGTGTTAATTCTATTTATTATTAAAATTTTTCAAAATCATAAGTTCCATTATTTACTTATATAAACAAACTATCAGTTTTACGAACTCCATTTTTATTAATAATAGCTTCCTTATAATTTTTAAATTTTCTTTTTTCTTCAAAGTTATATTCTCATTATAATTTTAAAAATTATTTGTTTTTCTTAATCAAAAAAATTTTTGACTATATTTTAATATTAATTTTTCAAACTTTTTTTTAAAATGGAAATAAACAATAAAATATTACTAACATTAATAAAATACCGATATGACATTTTGGATATTTTAGCACATGAATAATGTAGAATTTTATAAGGAATATAAATCTTGGGAAAATGAATAATTATTATTGAATAGTTTCAACCTATTTAGATTATTATTCAAGAAGCCATTAATTTTTATTCCTTTGTAGGCAATATCTATCAAATTTCCATGAACTCCTGAATGCAAAATTTTAATTATTGTTTAAATATGTGTAATCTTAATGTTTCGAGGAAATAATACTATTACACTAAAATCTCGTATATTAGCTGCAGCTTTACAAAAAAAAGTTAAATTATACTTTAGATTACGTGGTACGACTTATACAAAATGTGGCTTATATTCCAGATTTTAGGGTAGACCATTTTTATTAAAAAGTTAGAAATTTGATATCGTTCTCAAATGAAATGATTTTTATAGCTCTTAGTCAAACTATAAATATAATCTTTTAAATTTTTATCGATTTTTTTTCAACCGAATGATTTATAGGTTATACCAGGCCTGATCAAACTTTTAAGATCTAGGGCCGCATGGAAAACTAAATTTGAATGAGGGGCTGCCAATTAAAATACATATATAACCGTTAAAAAAATCTAATTCTTTATTAATTTAAGTAAAACATGAAAATATTAATAATAAAGTGAAACAATCGATTATTTTAATGAGATATATGTAGCTGTTTAGAGGCTACCATCATTTTCTCCACATCTGCTTCAAATTTTGTAGTTGAAATATTTAACACTGCTTCCAGGTGCCCATCTGTGATAGATGCTCGTAACGAATTTTTATTGATGTTCATTATAGAAAACGTTTGTTCATAAATATATAAGTAAAAGCAAAAATAACCAGCATTTTTTAGGCAAAATCTCGAATGTTTGCGTACTTTTCCGAATCAAGTGAACAATAAAATTTACAAATATCTTCTCCATGATGTAATTCTTACAGTACAGGATTACATGGCAAATCAATAATTTCTAACTGAAAGCTACTCGGAACGCCATCAATTTCAACACAAAATGAATCCCTAATTATTGACAAATTTTGTTTAAGTTTACGAAAATCACTAAATCTGCAATTGAATTCTTCATTTTAAACTCTTACGGTGCAACTTTATTCATTAAATTTTTTCTCATGTATGTAAGTAATGGTTTTCAAAGCTTGGAAGTGATTCAAATTTTTATTTGACAGAAGCTGAGAAAAAAGCTGTAACTTTAATTGGGATGAATTCAGGTGAACTACCATATCTTGAGCATACAAATTTTTTCCCTGCAATGAGGTATTAAATACATTTATGTGTGTGATAATATTGAGGGTGAATGCAAAATGTAAAAGCCAATCAGAATTTGTCAGTTGTGAGAAATAGTTATTATTTTTCATAACCAAGAAATTAATTATATCATCTTTAAGGTTCCATACTTGAAGCAGGACTTTACCCAAGCTTAACCATCGGACTTGACTATGGTAGAACACGTCTGCATATTTCGATTCGATCTCTTGCAGAATACAAATAAATTGTCTATGATTAAGACCCTTTGCTCGAAAATAATTAATTAGTTTAATTACTGTAACTGTAACGTGTTCCATTTTTAGCACTTTTTTGCACAAAACCTGCTGGTGAATAATACAGTGTATTGGTATAATATGGTGATTTGGATGACATTCCTGAACTTTGTTCTAAATTCTCTTTAATAGTCCAATATTTGGGCCTATTAAGCTTATCGCTCCATCAGTTGTAAAACTTATAATTTTATTCCACGACAAGTTATATTTTGCTAAGCTACTTTTTTAACTTTTTTGAAGATTATAGCTTCAGTTTTTTAGCCGTTCAATGACTCCATTGTCAATAGTTTTTCAACGATTTCAAAATTAGCGTTGCATGCACGGATGAAAATTACCGGTGTATGTGTAAAAAAGGCCGTCTTTGGAGAAAAAGCCGTCTTTGAAATTTTTTCCCAGATTTTTGAAAAAAACCAAAATTTTTTTTTGAGTAAAACTTTTTTTAAATTTTTAATTTATTTTATAAATTTTTTTAAAATTTTTTTTTAATTTTTGATTTGTCTTGAGTAATTATAATATTTTTTGATTAATTAAAACATCGACAATATTTATTAACTAAAATAAATTAAAATATTAAAATGGTAAGAACAAGAAACTTCGAAATTATAGAAGACCTCTTAAATTCTAATAAAGATATAATGTCTATGAGATTCACAGAGGAAGTTCTCAGGCGTAATTGCAATACGCCGAAGAAACAGTACGATTTTTTGCAAAATTGAACTTAATCAAAAACAAAATGATTTGT